>VDFB02076690.1:0-16723 GCA_007258455.2 Sequoia sempervirens | reverse complement strand
TGAATAGGGAAGGTATCGGAGAAATGTGGGGAAACATATCAAGGGCTGAGATAAATAAAAAAAAGGAACAACTCTTATATATGAAGGTGGCTGGAGATAGATATCAGATCAAGGATAGAGAAGAGGAATATTCAGACCAGCAGATTTTAAGGAAATAATATGATTCGGGAACCAGGAGAGTTCTGGACAGGCAGCAGATGAAAAAATAAGGGAATAAATCATTATTTCTTTTGTAAGTAAATACTGTTGCTGCAGGACATTATGGGAGGTAAGTATAGAATCTAAAGAAGAATATATATTTAGATATAGATATGAATACTAATAAACATAAGTAAAAAAAAAAACAATTATATAAAGATACATAAATATGAATACCAATTAATGTAAAGAAATGATAATCATATATAGATATATGTACTCATACCAAGAAATTATTGTAGGTTGAAATTAGTTGGAAATAATAATAATATATATCAATTTATATAGAATATATAAATATATTATAAAATCAGATGTATATATATATATATATATATATGTATATATGTATGTATGTATGTATGTATGTACGTATGTATGGGTAAGTAGATATGTGAATCACTTGTGAATATACAATAATGACACTTGCAACAATTATTAAGCCTTATAAGTACTGATGACTCTTTAATATAAACATAAGTAGATTATGTATCTTTATGAATTGTTCTCATCTTCTGATCAATCCAGTATGAGGTTGAAGGAGGCGAGTAAGGAATCAGAAAATGTGGAGAGATACAACAACTCAGGTGATGTACTCACTTAGCAATAATATTTAGCATATTGCTAATCTGATTATTGATATAATGCTTTCTTTAATCTTATCATGATGAGAATTATTCTAGGAAATGATGAACTTAAAGAACCATTGATAAATGAAAATATATTTGATTATAGGTATGAAATAGATCTTGGATGAATTTAAATATCTTTGATTGTGTAAAGATTGTCTTCTCCATGCTTGTAACCCTATCAGGGAGGGTGAATCATGAGTGAAGTCATTCACTTAGCACTTAATATTTAGCATTTCCTAGATTCTAAACTTAATAATCTTATGGCAAGTAGATTGTTCAAACGTGGTTGATGCAACTTGTTATCTTTATTTGTAAACCTGACTGCCATATCTTAAGTTGAACATCTAAACCCAACATACAAATACATAGATAAACATAGGACAAAGAACCGATAGTTAAGGATTGTTGTAACTTTGAATTTGTTAGTATTGCTTGTTGTATTAGTCAATTCTTGTCTCTATAGTAAGTAGATATTCATGAGGCAATTTACATATCTATAGAAGGAAATATTGATAATACTGACAATTGACATATATATATATATATATGGTTTTCCAATTATTTAGAATTGAATTTAGATGATTGCTTATTAGTTAACTGATTATGAATAATTATTGTCATGATGAGAAATGTCTAGACTTGATATTCACTTAAATGATAAGTGCAAATGAACTTGACTACTTTGCGATTATATAAAGATTGTCTGATATGTGTTTGTAGTCCTGCCAGGAGAGGTGAATCATGAATTAAGTGGTTTGTCTAAAAACCTCACCCAGGTTCCACCCCACAGGCCCAAGTGAGGGTTGGGCAGTCTTCCCCACAGGCCCATTGCAAGGTTTGGGTCATGGAGGGGTGAGGGTCCCACCTAGGATTCTTGCCCCACAGGCCCGAGATAAGGGTTGGGCATTGAGAGGTGGTAGACCATAGGCCCCTTAAGGGTTCCCCTCTCTTGATGGGCTGAGTGACTGTTCTTATGTTTTCAATCTACAAGTATGATTATGTCTGACTTGGGTCCCACCTTAGATTCTGCCCCACAGGCCCGAGCAAGGGTTAGGCAATATTCTGCCCCACAGGCCCGAAGCAAGGGTTGGGCAATAGGAGGTGGTAGGCCTTAGGCCACTTGGACTCTATGGTTCTTCTCTCTTAATAGGACGCGTGTCTTCCAACGTGTTGCCATGAGTCGAGTATGCAGGTACTAAGCCATTAGGAAAGAAGGATTGTGATGGACAACCTCTTGAGCTTTACATGAGGGCTTTAGGGCGGATCCACCTATGACACTCCTCTTATGTTTTCATTATTGCTTTATGATTATGAATATATTTTGGATATCTAGATATTATTGCTAATAGATATATGTGTATGTGGAAATGTTATTAAAATTGGTGAATGCAGATTTCAATCTAGGGTTATTTCATTAGAGAAACACATTCCTTTTGGAAAGAAGAAACCCTAAACCTAATCAACAATCGAATTCTAGGGAAAACAAATGAATTCAAGAGCAAGGCTAGGTAAGGGACATTACACAAAATGCTTCCTTTTGCAAGTTGTAATTCCCACTGAAAGTAGATGTTTCCTTTCATGTTTTGGAGCTTTCATACTCACCCCACTCAACAAGTGGTTTACTTCAATAGCATTTCATTGTAAGCCTTGCCGCCGTATGCTCTCACCTTGCCCACATCGGGATCTGGGTGATCAGAAAGTGGAGGGTAATAGATTTCAGTTGATTATTGCTTATCACTCACCCCACTAAACAAGTGGTATCTTCTGATTATTGCAATCTATAATCACTCACCTCATTGAACAAGTGGTTGCTTTTCAATTATTGCAATGTACACCTTGCCACCTTCTGCTCTCACCTTGCCCACATTTGGATCTGGGTGATTAGAAAGTGGAAGGTAGCTTATTTCGGTTACTTATCATTGTTAATTTGGCTAACGCTGACCTGCAAAATTTGAAAAAAACGGGGTGGATATTACAACTACTTAATTCATAGGAAAAACATGGGGTGCTACTCATATGCCCATGGAAATGAAAGTATCTCACCCTTAGCTCCTTTGTAAATCAAGTAATTTTTATATCCAAGATCAAATGGAATAGCTTTATCATTCAATTGTAGACTCATATAAGAGTTCTATCTTTGGACTTGATGTTTTGATATGTTTCTTTTCTCGTTGTGGTGCTAAATATTTCTTTTGCCTTCTTTGGGTGAAAATTTACAACTCTTGCAATCTCAATGTCCACCAACCTTGCAATGAGAGCAATAGTTATTAGCTTTACACACTCAAATCAACTTATTTGTTAATTACTTCGAGTGTGTATTGCCCATTCAAGAAAAAATCTTCAATTTATCATGATATAATGTGATAATTATTTATTGCTCAAGTTGTTGAG
This sequence comes from Sequoia sempervirens, assembly GCA_007258455.2. Lineage (NCBI taxonomy): Eukaryota > Viridiplantae > Streptophyta > Pinopsida > Cupressales > Cupressaceae > Sequoia > Sequoia sempervirens. The sequence continues at coordinate 13,502 of VDFB02076690.1, read as the reverse complement.
AAATTCATGAAAATATCATAATATTTGTATTATTACCGGTAAATGCTTTTTCCAGGTGCTTTGAACTGGATAGAGGTGGATTTTTGATACGGTCCAAACCCTAGTATAGCCATGAGTCAATAAACCAAGATACACACAATGGAACAACCAAACACAAGGCTACAATGATCAAAGTTGCAACAACACAACAAATTAGCTACAAGAACACAACTAGATAGCAACATAACCAAGACAAAAAGGCCAAAGGGGACTTAGACAATCCATAACCTAGATTTGGCTCCCTTTTCTCCTCAAGAGAGAAGATACACTTTATGTGGGTTGGAAAATTTTTTGGAGGACTTTTGTTCTTCTTATGCACCATGGTCCATAGACCATTACCACTCTCCTCAACAAGGCTGCAATCCATAGGAAAGGAGTTTGAAACCACCAACATGGCAGCCATACTAGTAGGATGAGTAGTAGTCTATAATAACATTTAAGGGAAATCAAAGGACTGCAAATTGAGAGTAGAGATCGGCTTCAAATGAACAATTATGAGATGATTCTTCAAAAGGTTGAGGATCAATGAGGACCATCAACTCTGAAATCATGGAGTAGAACATCCCACCACTTTGAAGCCAAATGATCAACTTTACGTTTGGAATGAGTACAATCTACAACCACATGGCCAATTTTGAAGCATTGGTGACAACAAAAGGGGAGACCTTCATAATCTAAAATATGGATCCATGGATGATCCCCTACTTGTAGCACAATATTTGTCAGAAGTTTTATAAAGATGTCCATATCCACTAAAATTTGAGCAAAGGTCATGTGGGTGAAGTACATGGTAGCAAGATCAGCCATCAAAAACCACCCTAGGGTATTTCCTATAGTTGTATAATTGGAATTGATCCAAAATTGAAGGAGGTTAGGCACCCTAACCCAAATAGGCATGATATTTAGGGGTTCTAGAGAAGGGTTGAAAGACAAAAACTACAGTTTAGGCAAGATTGAGTTTAAGCATTGCAACCATATCATTAGTAGAACCAAAAACTAAAACAAAGAAACCCCTAGCACAGGGGTATATTTCCATATTACCATCAATAATGGGTTCCCAAGACTCAAAAGTCCATTTGTGGAAGTTAAGGAAGCTAGCTAGAAGTGATTAAATCAACAAATTAGGCCCCTTTTAATGAAATACTCCTCAACTACAATCACCTACTACCCAAGAGATGTGATAGGAGAAGAATTTGGTGTAGGGGAGAGACAATAGTTTCCCCCACAAGGGAGGATGCATCCCAAAAACACCAAAAAAAAACCATTCTAGGTTGTAACATCTACAAAAGATCAATGGGACTCATCAAGCACTACCCACTTCACCAAAGGAGGTCCCTTAGCAAACAAAGGCATATTCTGTTAATTTTATGATTAGAATTAAGTTAAGCAGAAATAACACAAATTCAAACAATAGAACACATCATATACCCTGGGAAAACCCTCCTTGAGGGAGAAAAACCCAGCAACAATATATCACCTATATATTGAATAAAATAGCAGCAATTTGCTTTACAATGAGGCCAATCACAAGGCCGATCTGATGTAGTGATAATGGCACCACACTCGATGCAAATACACAATCAAATGAAGAATATCGAACTCCTTGAAAACAATATATTGACCTGCTGTAGATATTGAACTCCTTCCAGAATTATGCACACTTGACTCTTGATAATGAATGAATGAATTGAGAGAGAGCAGCACCACCTATATATACAAGTTGATAAAGCTTCTCCCAAACAAGAATTCCTTTCACAAGAAGTCGGCCTCTTACAAAGTGATATGTCTTTTACAAAAGGTGGCGATCATTTAATTTAAGTCGGCTATAATAAATAAAATATAAATTATTATTTGAATGGAAGCACCTCTTCATCAATGTCGGCTTCAAATAAATAAATAGCCACGGCTTTATTTATTTGCTTATTAATTAAATCGGGTGAAGGATGAAACCCGTAGCTATAACATCAACACTCCCTCTTAGCTAGGGAGGAATCCTTCCAGATATCCAATGTCACGGAGTCTCTCAACATGACACCCACAATGGCTACACCCATTTGTGGAAAAGAGTTTATCACGGAGTCACGCAACGTGATATTGTCATGGAGTCACTCAACATGACGTCCACCATGGCCACACCCATGTATGGAAAGAAACATGTGTACAAGTGCCCATCACGGAGTCACTCAACGTGATGTCATCATGGAGTCTCTCAACATGACGTCCACCATGGCTACTCCCATGTGTGGATAAACACAAGTACAAGGGATTCATCATGGAGTCTCTCAATGTGATGTTGTCATGGATTCTCTCAACATGACATCCACCATGGCTACTCCCAGAGGGTGGAAAGAACCACATCTCCGTCTCAGAGATGGACAAGGGCTTTCACCTCAAATTTCTCCATCTCAGAGAAAAATGCATTATTGCAGATAATGCAAATCACTGATGCTAAGCCTCCCTCTCAGCAAGGGCTTCATTCTCCACAACTCCAAGCTTGTCTCAAAAATGCACAAACTTCACTCTGGAGAGAGGCTTGGTGAGAATATCAGCTGTCTGATCATCAGTGCAAATATACCTCAGTTGAATAGCTTTCCTCAGTACCATATCTCTAATATAATGGTATTTGATCTCTACATGTTTTGTTCCTGTCATGGAACATTGGATTGACAGATAGCTTCACACAGTTTTGATTGTCACAATGAATAACAGTCGGCTCCAATGATTTTCCAAACAATCCTGTAAGGAGCTTCCAAAGCCACACTGCTTCTCGAGCTGCTACACATGCTGCAATATATTCGGCCTCTGCAGTGCTTAGTGCCACTGAAGACTGCTTCCTGCTACACCAAGAATCATCGCAGACCCTAAGCTAAAACAACTTCCAGAGGTGCTCTTCTTGTCAACTACACTCTCGGCTCAATTAGAATTAGAATAGCCTTGTAACTTTAGATCTACACTAGAAGAATATCTCAAGCCATATCCAACTGTGCCACACAAGTATCTCAAGATATGCTTTTCTGCAACTAGATGAATTTTCCTTGGTTCACACATGAACTGATTGAGGGCACTCACTACATAGCAAATATTTGGTCTAGTATTGACTAGATACATCAATGATCCAATCAACTGCCTGTACATGGTGGGATCTACCAGATCTAAACTAGCTGCAGAATCACTCCATTTATTCAAATTTGTTTCCATTGGTGTAGACATAGATTTGCAATCCATCATCCCAAATCTCTTCAAGATATCTATGGTATATTTTCCCTGACTTAGAATAATCTCATTGGGTCTTTGCCACACTTCCAATCCTAGAAAGTAATGCATAAAACCTAGATCCTTCATCTCAAACTCAGAAGCTAACTCCTTGCATTTGACAATGAGATATTCTGCTCCAGTAAGAAATAAATCATCAACATAAAGAACCAAGATTAAATCCTCACCATCAACTACCTTGAAGTAAAGATTTGAATTTGCATCATTCTTGAAGAATCCCAAGCTCATCAAGTATAGATCAATCCTCTCATACCAAGCACGAGGTGCTTGTTTAAGGCCATACAATGCCTTCTTCAGTTTGCATACATGAGATTCCTTTCCATGAACCACAAACCCATTTGGTTGTTCAATGTACACTTCCTCTTCAATCACACCATTAAGGAATGCTATCTTTACGTCCATTTGGTGTAGCTTCCATCCCTTAGCTGTTGCAATAGCAATAATAGTCCTGATGGATGTATAACAAGCAACCGGAGCAAATGTCTCCTCATAATCTATTCCTTCTTTCTGAGAGAATCCTCTCGCCACAAATCTTGCTTTGTACTTCTCAATGCTCCCATCAGCTGTATGCTTGATCTTTAAAAGCCATTTAGAAGATGCAATTGATTTCCCTTCAGGTCTTGGTACAACATCCCAAACATCATTCTTGATAATAGACTAATATTCTTTGGCCATAGTGTGTTGAGCGTGGTTTTTGTGACTTCATACCAAACAGCCAGTAACAGCCAGTTTGGGCTAATTCGCTCTCTTGATCAAAGTATTCCGCGCGCTAAGATTATGAAAGTTCGGGTGATGTTCAACTCCAAGGTTCCTTGGCGCTAATAGACCCAGTTTAGTTGATGTGTATTGCTGTGTTCGTACGAGGGGACTTACACAATTGTCCAGATTTCTTGCAGTTAGCAGCTAATGTATGATTTTGAAGGGGGTTCTCATGTGTATGATTTGGCAATGTGGTTCTTTTTCCTAAAACTAATAAGAAATGTACGGAAAGTAAAAGGAAAGGGCCTAAGAAATTTGTACTCTATTCTAAATGCAGGGTATATGGGGCTTCGTTTCAATAGACTTCAACCAGATTTCGCCTAGCCTCCATCGGACAGCCTCAGCAAAATCAGTGCAATCTTCAAAGGGGATAACGAAAGGTATTCAAGTTACAGTCTAACATACGTACACCATCAGAACAACGCATATAAGTATGTAAGCCATAACCGAAGTTAAACACAAGATAATGTCCAGTTGACCACGCAAGGCAGACTTATCATCAACAAGCCGCTAGTGGTATGGAATAAAGCGAAGCTATCTCAATAAAACACCACACACCGAAGTAAGCTACTTTGCATGAACTAAGCTACTTGGATACGAAAGGAAGAAGAAACCTTGCTAGCATTTCATGACAAGACGAATTCCATCATCAATGAAAAGATCTATTATCATAAAATGTGTTACACAACAATCTCTTCAAAAGTTTTCAAAGGGAAAACCTTCTCTCTTCTCCAAATTATGCAAAAATGCTCTACAATCTAGCTCTAACTCTATCTCAATTCTAGCTCTGATCTAATCTCTGATCTCTAATTTCTAATTCTAATGCCTTACAAATGAGGGGGACTCCCCCTTTTATAGCTAGCCAAGTCCCAAAGACGGCTAGGGTTACAATTAATAGAGTGGCCAGAATCGTGCCACCTCAGCCCTAACCCTAAAAACTGCCAGAATAGGGAGTGGTACATTAAATGAATCAAAGATTCCCACTCACTCCCAAAAATAGTAAAAGGTAATAAATGCTCCATATTCAGTCTTCTAGAAGATCCTCGTCCAGTAGTGCGTTCCCATTTGCCTTCTCTCTGATTGCCAACTCAACAAATCTGCTAAGTACGGCCTCAACCTCCTGAGCTGAAATCGGTGGAACACAATCTAACTGAAACTCTAACACTGTGACTGAATGCTCGTGCCTTGTACAAGATTTTCTCCAAGCAGCTAATGAGTCCTGCGTGTTCTGGATCAAAGTGGAGAATGTAGCAGTATTCTCAAAGTCATCCTGTACAAAGGTCTTAACATCCGCGAAGAAGGGAACCAGCAACCCCCTCAAATTACCAAGACTTATCTCATCTGGACTCAGCCGCCTAGCAAAGATGGCCTCGAAGGTGTTCTGAACCCCATCTATGATATTACATAGCCTTATGTATCCCGGGTCAATCCTACCGTCGTGATCGGCAGCGCTTTCACGCCTCGATAATGGCTAATGTACTCAATCGGTGAGAAATCATATTGTCATTCGCCTCAATGACACCCCTCCATCAATCGCTGAATCACATGGCACATGCCTCAATACCTCAAGATGCTGAATCACCTTACTCTGATAGATAGGGGCATCGCCCCAAGCCTGATCCACCGCATCCATCCGTGTCAAAATAGAAGAGGCCTGCTGAAAAGCAAAAGATAGGTCCTCCATGAATTTCTCTGTCTCCGTACGAACCCCTGTGACCCATTTGTCTGCCTCCTGTGCCATCCTCCCCAACTCTACCAAGCCGCTGATCGACTCTCTAGGAATATCTGCTGGAGGCTCTATCACTGGTACATCCTGCCCTCGAGAACGAGACAACTGCTGAACGTATCCAACTAACGCCTTGTGTTCTCGTTTTAACTTCTTATATTTCCCTGAATAATCTATCCTTGAGGGCAAGGGAAGGAGTTATCACACCTCAACACCGGTGGCACCAAGAGGGCGCCCCTGGGTCAAGAGAGGGAATCTCACATGTTTCGTGCTTCACTCGGGTCACACTCCACTTCGTGGATCAAGTACGTGAAGAGTACGAGAGCCATCCTCATCAGTGGAGATCTTCGAAAATTTTCTTGCCTTCTTCTTCGGTGGAGGAGCACTGATCCGGTTCAAGAACTCTTCCATCTCAACCGCTGGATCAATCTCCTCACTCGGGCTTCTTCGCATTCTGTCTCTAAGCCAATCGGGCACCTCATATAGTATATCAAAAGGCCGCTGCTCCTGTGCCTCGACTTCTCTAACCTGTTCCACTTCTTCCTCATTCTGGCGAGGCTCATCGTCCTCAAGTGGCTGAGTGTCACCTGACACTATATCATCATCGCCGCCATCATTCATGGCCGCCTCTATCTCCTGCTGAAACCGAGGGTCATATCGTCCTCATCATCGCCGGGACAAGCCTACCGTACATTGGCACTCGCCAATTGACTCTCCTCCGCGGGAGGCTGAATATCACTTCCTCAGATTCTCCTGCATTCGCCATTCGGCTGCGAATCCTTCCTCGACAGCCAGTCAAAGACAGACCTTCCTGTATGCTTGGAGAACGTGTCTCCAAGGGCGCTGCTACTGTAACTCGTGGAGGTTCTGGCTGAATTATTTCTTTCTTTCTGGACTCTGGTCCTCGTGTAATCTGTTTCTTCCTTCCTGTGGTGGGCGTCCTGTGATCTCCCATCAAGTTGTAGGTCAAGGCAATTGACCTACCTTTCAATCTGGTCACCCGTCTATCAACCCAAGCCCTGGTGAAAGTCATAACTGGGATAGAGAGAGTATCAAGATCAGCTACCTCGGGCTCTGACCAATCAATAGGCGGAAGTGGAGTGTCCCGAACAGTTGCATAGTCTGGATGAACAACATCCATGTCCTCACTGACTTGGTCCGGAACTGGAACTACCTCACACTCCCTGATCAGAGTAATCGGCAACCTAGAGAACATTCTTTTCCTTACTTCAATCTCATCAACTGCATCAGCCCAGTAATCCTCAATGGTGGCCTTGTGTTTGAATTCCTCTGACAACACCCAGTTGATGTTATGGTGCGGGTCATAGTGTTGTCTACTTGTGTGATATGAGAAATGATAGAATTGAAGCTCACTCTCAGCTTCCCTAGCTGCCTGTATCGAAGGACAAACCTCATCCGAGTTGCCCATCACAATTGGAAACTCTATCCCTCTCTTCTTTTTCTTCTGGATTTTGTCAAAGGCTAGCAACTGTCTAGCTATCTCTAGCATTATTATTTTATCTGTTGGGTACTTAGGCAGCCTATAAGGGTATGACGAGAAACCTTGCAGCCTAATGTATGAAAATCTCGGAAATTGAATAAACCAGCACCCATACCTTTCAATTAGCTCCTCGGCATTTCTAGAGATTCTGCACTGTAACCTCTCCTGAAGCAGCCTCGTGATGTACATGGTGAATGAATCGTTGACACGCTTATAATAGGTTGTGCTCGACAGGTGCAACTGCGTACACGCCTCATGGATTTTGAACTGGTGGGAGCCACAACCGATGGGTTCCTTGCAAGAAATTCCTCTGTACCTCGTCATCCGTGCCAACATATAAATGAGATAGGAGCTCATGTAAAACGTTTTAGTCCTCCGCAAACTCAGGAGCTGCTCATGTATATTATCACTAATCATCTCAGCCCAATTGACATAATCCTTGCCCTCTAACACCAAGTTGATGTAATAAAACATCCATGGCTCAAAAATATAAGACTGAGGGCAACCACCTACCCTCGCTTCAAGATCATAATGAGACTACAAGACTTCCGCTTCAGTCCTCGCTATGATTCGCCGGTAACTTCGCGACGCAGATGGCTTCGAGTACTCATCCAAAGGAGTGTTAATTGTATCCATGCATCTCTCGAAAAGCGAGCATACATCCCGCTCGCCGCTCCCCTCGACTTGTAACCCCATGTTTCGCACCGATCCCAAAAGCCTCACTCATCGGCTGCCGGAAAGGAGATTTCGCAAGCACTTGGCCACCGTGACGCGGACCGGACCGTGTTCTTCGTAGCGCCATGACTCCATAATCAACTCAATCAATAGCTTCATGGAAACCAGTCATACATATAACCCACTTCTGGACGACATGTTAGCGGCGACCAAGCCCGATGACTTCCACCAACGTACTGTTCTTGAGGGTCTCCAAGTTGATAGAGCCCAGGTTGGTATCCGTCAACTTGCCCAACTTTGAAATAAACTTCGTCTCCGGTGTGAATGTTTTGCTGAGCTTCTTGATCGTAGCCTGTCTGGAGGCACCATTGTCCTTTCCGGTTGTCCTCGCTTCAGCCATCTGCAACATAACAAACATTTCATCAGCAATTAGATTTAATAGAATAAGACATGATATAGGGGCTGCAGTCGAATTCTAGAAGCTGCAATAACTTCCGTGTTTGCCAACCTCAGCTTCTTCCTTGAATAGATTCAAATTCTGACACTTAGAACAGATTTCTAAGTGAACTCTGATGACTTTACTTCTCAATCAGCAGTCAGCAAATTGAACCTCAACTACCTCGTATCAGCAAACAGCAATTTAAACTTCTATGTCTTCGTATCAGCAATCGGCAATCTTGATTTTTATGTCTTTACCCTTCTAACCAGCAATCTCACACTAGCAAGTTCGTACTTTTCTCAACTATTTCAACTCAATACAAGGCGTCCTTTAACCAGCAACTTTAACTAAGCAAATCAGAATTCAGGCCCAAAACCGTACCTTTTCAAGCAACTTCAATCAAGCAAATCAGATTTCAAACTTCAACTTAGCAAGGCCGTACTTCTCAAGCAATGGCGCACCTCTTTCAAGCCTCCTTCTCAGCAACTTCAATCAACTCTCAAGTGCGCCTCTTCAGCAACTTGCACTCCTTGGCAAAATTCGAACTCTTTCAAACTTCAGCAACTCACTGCAATGCTTCACTCTCAGAGCAGATTCGCTTTCCAGCTGTGAAAATGAGTGAAGAACTTCTCCATTTTATAGCTAAAATTCGAATTCTAGAAGAAGTTAATTTTAGCCAGTGCCATTAAACTCCACTACTCCACTTCAAGAATTCGAATTTTCCCTCTCTGGTATTTCTGACACTTGTCTCCAGTCGTCGGGAATATTATTCTTCTAGAAACTTGACTTTGACTGGCGCCTTTGAATTTGTTTCGAAAATTAAATTTAAATTCACCATTTTTGAATCCACCAGCCGGAGCTCTGTCACTTGAATTCGAATTTTTCACTTCATCATCTGCTCTGGAAAATTCATCTTCGAAGAGCTTAATCAAAATCATCTAGGCAATTCCCTTTAGATTCATCGTTCGAAGAAAATTCACTCTGAAAACTCATTTTATTTACGTTTGCCTTAGAAAATTTAAAATTCTCCCTTAGGAAAATTCATAACTCAAGCACTGATTAAATTCTTCACTGAAAAGGTGTCGGCGAAGCTTGAAAGATTTAGAAATCCATTCATCATTGCGAACGTCCAGTACCCAGAAGCAAATTTTCGTCAGAATGTCTCGAATTCATGGGTACCCAACGAACGGGTTCATTTAAATTTTCGAATTTTGAACCTTAGAAAAATATCATTTCCATCATTTTAAACTCGTTCTTCGCCTGCGATCACTTTGTGTAGTTCTGACCTCTCGAAAAAATTGAAGAACTTGAAATGTCCTCATCTCTGACTTCATCACTGAGAAAAGTTGCTCGCCTCGGAAAATTTTATCAATTGAGTTCTAGGCATATTTTCAATAATCTTCCTTAGAAAATATTTTAAAATCCTCTTGCACCTTCGAAAACTTGCCTTAGAAAATTTTGTTGATTGCCAGTGGAGAGGAATTTTTTTTCACATAGAAAATTTTTATTCATTCCCGGCATGCCTTGTACATTTTATCTCCACTTCATCCCGTATCACTTCACACTTAGAAAAAGTTCATTTAAAGGCCCAACGCCTTAGATAATTTTAACACTTAGAAAATATTTCATTTCTTACCTGAGGCGCCTAGCACACTTCAAAAATATTTCAACTCCTTCAAGATTTTTAAAATCACCTTATAACTCCCTCAACATAGGCGCACACCTCACTTTAACTCTTAACACCTTCAAATATTTTCCACGCCTTATAACTCCAACGCCTAGCAAAGTTTTCACTAAGGCCTACCACCTTGGGCGCATATCACACCTTGAGAGGGAATTTAAAAAATCACGCCCACCACCTTTCCTTCACCACCCTTGGCGCATATCATACTTAACTTACCTTGGGCGCATTTTACACATGAAGAGGGATGACGCCTTTCTTTTACCATCTTTCACCATGTCTTGGTAACATTTTCGCCTTATTCACCACCCTTAATTACTTTTCACATGCAAACATGGGCGCATTTCCTTGTAGGAGGAGGACGAACTTGCAAATGCCTTGACTTTTCAACTTCCGTTTTTTGTCTTCATGTGAGCTCATTTGGGCGCATTTAGGAGGGTGAGGAGGACGAGCATGCAAGTTGGGCGCATTTTCATACTAGTGGAGGATGAAATCTCCAACATCTTTGGGTGACCCCTCAACTTCCGATTTTTGTCCTTACATGGCCCAGTTTGGGCGCATTTTAGCCTTGAAGAAGGACGAGTTTGCTTTGACCTTGTTGACTCTTTGAAAGTTGGGCGCATTTTCATGCTTGTGAAGGATGGGCGCATTTTGACCCCTGAGGCGGATTTCTCATACTTAGAAACTTTTTCAACTTTTTCCTCTTCCATTTTGGGCGCATTTGGACCCCTGAGCAGGATGAAATTCTGTTGACTTTCTTTGACTTCTCTCACCCTAGGCGCATTTTGCCCTGTGTGGTGGATGAACTTGTATCTTGAATTTTTATGCCTCTTCATCAATCTGGGCGCATTTTGCCAGGCCTGCTGGACGAGACTCCAGACTTAGACAAGATTTTCATCATCCTCGCCAGCCTACGTGCCCTGCTATTTATAGTAAGTTCTCTGAATTTGTACCTCTGAAGCTCGGAATGGCCTGAAATTTCAAACATAGCTTCTTCATAACCTTTTCAACCTGTCGACACTGCAACTTTTAGTTACCCTGCTATTTATAGCCTGTTTTTGAAGGTGGCTTACTATAAATAGTAACCTCATGTTTCTGATAGCTCCCAAGCTCTGATCGAGTTGAAATTTGGACGAGGCGTTCCTCACCACGTGACCTGCTGGCTGACACTGACGCATGCAGCTGATTTACTATTTTAGCACGCTTCAATTTGACTTACTATTATAAATAGTAAGTGCTCCGCTTTGACTTGAAATTTCACCAAACAGATAGCTTGAAGAACGCCGGACGCTGCATGGTTTACACGCCAAGATTTTGACTTTGATGCCTATTTTTAGTTCAAGCCGGAAACCCTAATTTGCATTGCATGCGACAAAAGATCTCCGCTTGTTCGCCAAGGCACCGCTGGTCACTGCGGATCCTCGAATCATTGAAGCTGGGCCGCTTGACACACCGCTAAAAATAGCGTTCCTTAATCAGTGAGAATTCGCTTGTGCTGTCACACCATCGCGAAGCTCTCGAAAACCCATCAGGAATCACCTGACATGCAAAGAAAAGCCTGACATGCAAACCCTAAAAATAGCCTCGGAAGGCTGAATTCTGAAAGTGGTCATCTCGGCTTGCATGTTACATCGTCGCGAAGGTCCCGAAAAACCCAGAAGGAATATCCGGACATGCAAAGAAAATCTCTGCATCTGGACCCTGAAATTAGCCCTGGAAGCCGGACTGCTAAAAATAGTAAGTTATCCGTTTTTGCTCAAATTTGGCATGCAAGCAGCCTGGTACACTCTGAATGCAGTGTGATGATCGGAATCTCAAAATAGCTGACAAATTGCCCTGAATTTCACACTTACTAAAAATAGTAAGTACCTTGGAATCTGATGAAACTTGGCTGGAAGCCCGCTGGATGCCTGCTGACAATATTGTTAAGTTCAATTTTCAATTTTCTCGCTTTACTTGACCTTGAATTGACCAAAAATGATGAAACCCTAATTTTAAACTTGGCCAATATTTTCATGTTTAAGCTCAAAGACGATACAACCCCCGGAAGACGGACACCAAAAGGAGACAGAGCGAGAGAGAGGAAAAAAAACCCCAAGCCAAAAGACCGAAACGGAGCAAAATAAGTGGGGTCCCCATTTTGAATGGGGCGATGTGTGAAAAGGTCACAACACATAGCATCTCTCCATACCTGCTGACTTGATGCTTCCTCAACACTGGAACGCTCAGACTCAATGATGTGACTCATTAATGCTACGTAGCCTAGAAACTTCTGTGGTCTTTTGCTTTCTCTGAATGTGCCTCTAGGAGCTGCATACTTCTCTGCTTCTTCCGTAGTCTGTCTAGCCTATAGAGGTCTCTTTGGACCTATAGCAATGTCTCTTGGACCATCAGTAGGTTCTATGGGATCAACTGGATCACTAGCCTCTTGTGGTTCAGTAGACTCCCTTTGAATCTCAAGAGTATGATCAACGTCCATATCCTGAGGAGTCTCTTGGTCTTCATTATCTATCTCCATGTATGACCCTTTAGATCTTTTGAATGCAACATCTTCTTCAAAAGAGACATCCCTACTGATCTCAATCTGTTTCTGTCCTGGAATGTAAATCCTGTAGGCCTTTGAAGATTCACTGTAACCCACAAATATTCCTTTCTTGCCAGATGGTTCTAACTTAGATCTCTTTATCTTTAGGCACATGAATATAAACAGGACAACCAAAGATTCTCAAATGACTAACCTCAGGTTTCACACTTGTGAAGGCTTCTTCAAGAGTCATATTTTCCAATATTCGATGAGGGCTCCAATTCTGAACATACACAGCAGTTCTGGAAGCTTCTGCCCAAAGGAAGGTTTGTAAGTCTTGATCATGAATCATAGCTTTGGCTGCCTCAACTATGGATCTATTCTTCCTTTTTGCAACTCCGTTTTGCTAAGGATTATATGGAACACAAAACTCCCTCTTAATCCTTGCCTCAATACAGAAATTACAAAAGCCTCCAGAAGTGTATTCTCCTCCGTTATTAGATCTCAGAACCTTGATCCTCTTTCCGGAAAAATTTTCAACTTGAGCCTTAAATTCTTTGAATTTATCAAGTACTTCTTCAGACTCCTTAGACTTCGAAAAGTAAACCCAAGTCTTTCTAGCATAGTCATCAATGAAAATCACATAATACCAAAAACCTCTCAAGGATGCCACAGACATTGGACCACACAAATCAGAATGAACAGGATCTAGAATACTTTTTGATCTACTTTCACTACTATGGAAAGGACTCTTAGTATTCTTACCCATTGCACATCCTCTGCAAGTACCATCATGCTCCTGACTAAGTTTCGGAAGGCCAGTAACCATCTTCTCCATGGATGGAAGAGCTTTGAAATGAAGGTGAGCAAGCCTCCTATGCCATA
>VDFB02076689.1:0-11566 GCA_007258455.2 Sequoia sempervirens | reverse complement strand
CCAAGGAAAAAAGAAAATGTTGTACCCACACCTGAAACCTGAATCCTGAACCCCAATCTATTCCAGATTCCCAACCAAAATTAGCAACTTATCCGAGAAGGCTAAGAGAGCAACTTAGTTTCTAAGAGCATGTGAATTTTGCTCTTTCATCAACCTTGCATCAAGTAGATAGACAAACCACTTTTGCTGAAACAAAAGGCAGACCAAAATGAGAAATAGCCATAGGTTGAGGACAATGCCTTGATGAACAATCTTACCTAGATGTTGGCGGGGTTATTTCCTAGTAAGCAGCCCATTGCATGAAAATGGATGTATAAGATGAAAGGCAAGGTAAATGATACCTTCAATTAAGTACAAGGCCAATCTTCTAGCCAACGGCTATTTTCAACAAAATGGGATTGACTATGAAGAGAACTTTCCTCCTACCATCAAAATTAGTCACTTTTATGTTAGCATTGTCAATTCTAGTCCAATTTGAATGGAAAGTGCTTCAAATTGAAGTGAAAAGTGCTTTCTTGAACCTGGATCTAGATGAGGAGGTTTTAATGGTACAACCAAGGGAGTTAGGTGCTAGGAAAGGAATACCCATTGTACAAGTTGGTGAAATTTTTGTATGTACTTATGCAAGTTCTCGCACTCTGCAACCCAAGTGTATCACAATTATGCAACACTTACAAGAGTTTGGATGTAGAGGAAGTTTATCTAATTTGAATCTATGTCAAAATGATGGTGACAATGTTGTGATTCTCATTGTGAGTGATCACCAGTAGCAGACCCATAAGCCATGTTGGAAAAATGTTGTCATTGATGTCAAAGGGCTTGACAGTTGTTTTTGCAAAAATAATGGTGTATCTTCTACATGGGCCGACCTATGTAATGCATCCCTTGGAGGAGTTTTTTATTGCAAAATAAAATCAGAAAAATAAGACAACCCCCTCATAAATGCCACCCCATATTGGAAATTTTAATTAAATATTTTATTTTTTTATTTTTTTTGGGGCTCTCAAAGAGGGACAACCCCCCTAAACGGTGTGCCCAACTTTGGGCAAATGAAATTTAAATTAATAGAACTAATTTTGATGCATGGCCGACAACCCCTTGGAGAGTCGCCGACAAGAGAGTGACCTTCCTTGGGTGAAGAGACATCTTGGAGGTATAAATAGAAGCATGAAGGGAGAAGGAAACAAATCATTTTTTCAAGAAATATCTTTGTATGAAGAGCAGAAACAAAAGGTTATTCAAGCAGATCTACAAGGTATATTTGAGCAGATTTACAGCAGCAAATTTGTGAGAGGAAAGCAAGTAACATAAGTGAGATCATGGTGATCTATTGAGGAGATCTTATGAAGACTTTATTGCAGATTTGAAGAGAACATCATTGCCAAATTTGTGAAGACATTATTGTCAATCTTGAGAAGACATTATTGTCGACATTGTGAAGACTATATTGCATATTTGTGAGAAGGCATTAGGCCAGATCTGAGGAGTGGCAAGTCAAAATTATTCATATCATTCTTGTGGAGGTTGGAGCCTCCTATTTGGGAGATTGTGAGGTTGGAGCCTCGTGTTGAAGAGATTGGAGTCTCTTGCCGAGTTGGTGCTCAATGGAGGGGATTGGAGTCTCTTTTGGGTTGGTGCCCACAAATTTTTGTAAGAAGATTAATACAAGCAAGATTTTGTCACGGTTTTCTCCCGTAAGGGTTTCCACATAAAATTGTGTCTCTCTCTTGTGCATGTTCTCAAATTGCTACATCTTGCATGAATAATATTCCTAAGGATAATTAGGGCATGAAGTAATATTGATATATTGAGTTAACGAGTAAAGTTTTAATCTATATATTGATTCACCTCCCCTCTCAATATTCATGTGTTTCATTAATTGGTATCAGAGTCAGTTCCTTCGGATTTAGCCTAACCGCTTGAAGGTAGATCTTGGAAACACACATGGCAGAAGGATTTAGATTCTCCTCAAATAGGGCACCACTATTTGATGGATCGAACTATAATGAAGGCGTTGAAGATGAATGACTAAATTTGTGTATTAGAGCCTTGTGCTCTTTGTTTGTTTCTCATTTTCAATATGGTATCAGAGCAAGTTTTATGGACCTCTTTGGTTTCATCTTTCAATTACGAGGGTTTCATTGTTTGAAGATTGGTATGGATTTATTATGCTGCTCTTTGATGGATATTTAGTTTTTGCAAAGGAGGAATCATGCTCTCATTAGGCACCATTCAATTGTTGGTACATTGTTCTGATTTTAAATGGCAATTAAACACAATCTCACTAAAACTGCAATATCTTTCTCATTTCTTAACGAAATTCAGAAATTCAAAATGTTCTGCAAAGTTGTTGAACAGGAGCATAAATCCCAGAAATAATTTAAGAATACTATCAATATTTAATTTGCAATTTGTAATGTCTGCCCCAATTTTTACTTTTGGATGTTTTCAAAAGTTTGAATATAATACCCACTGGAAAGTTGCAATCTTTGTGTAATTTGATAAACTTAACAGTTTTTCAATTGCAGATTATACATTCAAATTATGCAATATTTATTTCCAATGCTACTAATCAGGATTTCACTCATAAGTTCATAACACATTATAAAATTATGAGATATTGCATTAACACTGATGGAAACATTTCTCAACGTACAAGACAGAGAATTGAGGATTATGATAATTATCGAACTTATTAGCAGTACTCTGCAGAAGCAAAATTAAGAAATCTGAGTGTAGGCATAGCTGAGCAGCAAACTGCTAGCTCGTTTCTCCATTGAACTGCTTATAACAACCCCTTATTTATGGCACTGTGTCCTTATTTATGACTGCAGGAGTTATGGCTAGGTAGAAGGAACTGGAGTCTTCCCCCAAGCTGGGTGCCTCACCTCACACAGCTCCAATAACCACATACTCAACAAATGTCCCTCCAAGATAAGTATCGGTTGACTGTGACAATAGAATTTTCTTCAGAAAATAAAATTAAATAACAACCTCCAGTTTACTTGAACTGCCAATAAATCCCACAACCCCTTGTAGAGTTCACAATGGCTAAGAAATAAGAACAGCATTAAATAGTAATTAGCAGCGATAAAGTCCCTTGAAATGCACTCTGTTATTAGGCCACCCCTTAATAACACCTTAGACCCATATTGCCGACTTCAAATTTGAATAGTATTGTCTTGCTCCCAAGTGGTGGCGCTGTTCAACCTGAACTGACTATAAAGCCACGTTGGACCCCCAAAATGTTCAGACTCCCCTTGTAATAGCGGTTGTATGGCACAGGTACAATGCCTTGTTTGCTTCAGATTCAACTCCACAAAAGTATTATGCCCCCTTAAAACCCATACGGAACACTACGGCACTTCTAAAAGCCTATGTTTCCAAACTGGAAATGCAAGACTCCAATAAAGTGAAAACGAATTAAATTCCAAAATCACACGACTTTATAATTGCCAGTATAGTTTCAAAAGAACATTAAATTTCATTTATTTTATTATTCAACTTGTACGGCCTCTAAGCAAGTGTATATTACCCAACAAAATAGTCCTCTGAAAACTCTGAAATATTGATGCCTTTAAATCTCTAAAAGAACCAATTAAAGCACCTTGCACAATCCCTAACTAAGATTGTCAGCAATCACCCAAGAAGGGTCTTTCACCTCTAAAGATGATATTCCCCATGAAGGATTTCATCTTCACGAAGATCTGTAAAAACTGCAACAAAAAACCTCTTCTCACAAAAAAAATTCATGCCCATCAAAAAATGAGCCCAAAAATTACTTTTGTCCTTCCTTCTGTAACTCCCACACAATTCTTGAAAATGAAATATTTACTTAATTTTTAATTCTTATGTCTCACATTTGTACACCAACAATTAAAACATTAATTTCACTTTTTAATTTCACCTTATATCTCCTTTTTATATCATTTTAATAAACGCTAAGTTAAATATTTAATTTAACTTAAGAACATTAGTGCTTAAATTAAAATAATATCAAATTGACTAACCTAGAGAAGAGACACAAGACAAAGTTATTTAAATGGTCACTACCAACTTAATAAGACAAAGTTATTTAAATGGTTACCACCAACTTAATTTATCTTTTTTATTCTGTATAAAGATTTTGGAGCCATAAGGGTGTAATAGATTTGTATTTGCAAATTGTAATTGGATGCGTTATCGGTAAAAACCAACATCCAAAGAATTTTTTTCATTGAAAGGGAGCAAACTTGAGGCAAGCCAATTGTTGCTACTGCACCACCAAAATAAAGTCCCTATGTGAGCACTAAAGGGGGGTGTTAAGAATTATAGTAGATGACAAAATAATGAAAGAAATAATAAATTAATGTTAATTTATTATATGATAGTTTTTAGTTAGTTATTAGTTACTAGTTAGTTGTTAGTTAGTTGTTGGGTAGTTAGAAGTTAGAAGGTTTTATAAAACCATTGAATGTAATAATGAATGAATTTGCGGTGTTAGAGCCTTGTGCTCATTTGTTTTCACATTTCCAACAGAACCATCATTAAAACAATATCTTAAAACTAATTAAATACCCTGCTTGCCGTTGGAGTATTCTTATATAAACCAGTAATGACTTCACAATTTGATGCATTAATCTATGTGTCACATGCTAAAGGAATTCTAGAAGTCCATCAATGCTTATATATTGAGTCTGATAAGTCACCTAAACTGAAGAATACTGGGCAAAGAAATACGATACTATAAGGTTTGAATCCTCCACAAAGAAGCAAAGGTATCATGCACGCTCTGAAGACCAACTCCTCTGTCAAGGGCGCCTGATATCAAGATGAGAAAGATTGAAATGTCATGTCATCCTCAAGGCTTGTTATGTTATACTAGAAATGGAATAAAACCAATTCAAATATCAAATAAGATATGATAAAACCAACAAACTATGTAATGTTGCAATTTGGTAGAAAGAGTGAAATTTCCCATGCATAACCAAAACACAAACTCATAAAATTGGATGCAAAATGAATTTCAAATAGTCCTGAGTTGTTTGACTGATATCACTGGCCATTTTCAGGTGAAATTAATATATACTTTAGGCATTATACGAACCAGGCTCACAAGTGGTGCCGCATGAAACCAGAATATATAAAGCACTTGCCTTAAATTCAACAAAAGAGAAGCTTGGAGAACAGTACATAGTCACTCATAAAGGAAGCATCTTTCTTCATAATTAATTGGTTACAACAGGATTGTTTTTCCCTCCCGAAATGATGATGGTCCTAGTTGATGGTATTAAACCTTCATTTTAATGATAGGAGGCTCCAAGAAATATAGGGGTAATAAAAATGCTGAGCAGCATAGAAAATTATACTTACCACCACATAGTTACGCCATGCTAAGACATCTGATCTCATGGACACAGCTCCATATATGCCATTTCCCAATTTTCTATATGCACTATTAACTAGCTCCACAGCTCCCTGAGCGCAGAGTTGTTCTTGCTTCTGTTTTCCAATTCCATCTAGAGCTGCTGTCATTAGAGGCCCCAAATACAGAAGTGCAGTCAAGATGACAGGAAAGAAAACTGCCTGACACTGTTTCAGAAACATAAACTTGAATTTCAAACCTTGGATCAGGCATTAACTCAAATCTCCATACATGTCATTCAATGTGATTCCAGAATTTTTACCATCAAAATCACAGAATACGCATTTCTCAGAATTAAAATAGAATGGTCATATTAACAATACTAATCTTACATGTGAAGAAGTATGACATCATAAATGATATCTTTTAGCTTTGAATGCAATTTAACAGAAACTACCACTTAAGACAAATAAGTTAAAACATAAATGGAAGGAGAAACATTACCAAATGGTCTTTTCTAAGTCCATATGCACTCGAGAAATAAGTGATATGTGTCTTTCCAGAGTCCCAAACCTGAGGCAGATTCATTCCATCAGCAATCATTTCAGTCTTTATACAAACAACAGTCAATAGCATTTTAAAGCTGACTTTCATCTCTGTTTATTTACAAATTAATAAATCCAGGCAAAAGACCAATGTCAATCAAATAGATGCATCCAGAAACCAAGGGATTAAATGAAACCACAATGAATGGGAGATAGAGAAGAAAAGAATTTCTAAAATTTTTAAAGCACAACATTGCAACCAAATCATTGTTTCAAATCAATATCATAAATGTAATATCATCTATAATTATTATGCAATTGATCACATGTTTGAGTCCTGAAGGGGCTAGGGTTATACTACTTATACACATCAAACAATATAAGATAATGGAAAAAGCAATCCCCTTGGGAATGCTCGTATAAAACAAGTCTCATGCACCAAATTTGTGTCTCACTTGGCGGTCACCTGAAAAAATACTTTTACCTTCTTTTTATATAATTGATATCAACATTATCTTTACTCCAGTTGTTGGTGTCCTCTCTTACAGCCAATAATCTAGAAATTTTCTCTCTCACTTTTGCAAGCCAATTGGCAATATTTTATTTAAAAGAACATTCTTCAAGAAATGCCTAATGTTCCACAGCAATATATTTATATTCACGATCTATTTATGGTTTAAGGTCAAAGAAGCTTCTACCACAACTTGTGATTTTCATCATCATTTATATTTTGTATACATCTTCCACAATTCTTTATAGACCGTTGACACACAAAGCTGGCTTACATATAACAACTAAGACTTTGGTTTTCTAAAGCACTAATAAAGCTTAAAATCTTTATGGCCATGTCAAAACGTACAGTGCTAGACATAATTATGTTGAGTCTTGACAATCAAGCAACCACCTGCAGATGAACAGTAAAATGTTGTCGGACAAACCAAAATCAGTAAGTTTCCATTCTGAATGGTAAAAGAAATCATAAAAGTAACCCATCATTATTGAGCTAATGAAAATAAGGTTAGACTAATATAGATAGCCATCCTGCTTACATACAGAAAAAAAAAAATTAAAATGAGAAATTGCTTTAAGAGCATAAAAAATTTATATCAATTCGCAATAGGCATAAAACATCATGATATATCAGGAAAACCTAAATAAAATTATATATGGTGGTAGTGCAAAGGGGATTATCAGAAGGTATACTGCTCACCATTGGCAACAAAAGAAATCTCAGACAGAGATTGGTTAATGTAATTGGATCCAATCTATTTCAAACTTCACATGTGCCAAGAAATAAGTTGGTGACTTAACTTCCTCATCTATATGGAAACCATCTTTTTCCTGCCCTTGGTGAGCCGGCTTGTAATTGTAATGTCCCTGCTGCATGATCGCTGACAGCAGTGTTAGCCCTTTATCGGACCCTTGTGGGCTAGCCAGTTTGGATAGAGGGTTAGTGATGCATTCTGGAGAGTTTGATTGTTCTTGTTTTCAGTGGACAGTGATTGGATCACAGCGAGCGTTGGCATTCCAGGAGTTCACAGCTTCTGACAGCACGGGATTATTCAGAGTTTTGAGCAAGTTATGAATCATTAAGTGATTAAGTTAATTATTTAACTTAAATGCCTTTTATTAAAGTCACATTGACTTTAATAATATTTTATATCACTTAAAAATGTTCAAAAAGGGATTTTAATATTTTAATGTCTTAAAATATTAAAAAGTGCGCTCAAAGAATTAAGTCTTAAACTATGGAGAAGACTTAATTAAAAATTAAAAAGATTTAAATGATGCAAAAGGCCGTACCTTCTTGAAATGCGTGCCAATTAGGTATAAAGCATCCCCTGGCAATTGAAACTCATATCTTTTGACTATTTCTCTTTGCCTTGAGCATTTTGCCTGTGCATTCTCCTGTGATCAGGGTTTGAACACACTGCCATTGAAGAACGTTACCTCTTCAGTGTGAGCACTCTTGAGATTGTGGAATATCAGTCGAATCAGTGCATGTTGAGAGCTTCAGCCAGAGGTTCTACAGATTCTACAGAGTTTATTTATTTTGAGATTGTTATTTGCTTACAATAATTGAGGGTTTCTACTGGTGGCGCATCATTCCACAGCTACAGAGACTTCTATCAGAGATTCTACTTCTTCCTTTCTTGGCCGTACAGCCTTCATTGGGAATTGTGCCTTGAAAAAGGCGTGTGAAGAAATAAATTGAAACGCCTTCCTTTTGTGTGGGTTTTGGCTTCTATCATTGGCGCCTAGTTATTTCAGAGCATTGTGACCAGTTTCTGAGCAGGAGAAACCACTTCTGGAGTCTTGGCGTGCCTTCATGCTTGATTTCATCATTTCCAGCTGTAGATTTGGCAATTTCTTTATTTAAAATAACTGGAGATTTTCGGGTATGTCTGTTATGCATGATCTTATTGTTTCAGTATAATTAGCACTTCTGCATTTCCATTTTGTGAGTTTTTTGCTTTAAATTTCAAATTACAAGCAAAAATATGCTGCGCCCCTTCTCTTCTGTCTATTAAGAATTCTCTAAAAAACTTAAAAAAACATCTAAAGACTTAAGAAATTAAGGGTTATGAGCTAAGAGAGCCATAGGTGGCTCATCACAAGAATGTCCCCTTTTCTAGCTCGCATGGTATGATGTTGTCGTTAGTCTGTTTCTCCTTGGTTCTGTAGGCTAACCAGGGCTTCTAAGGAATCTTGAGGATTTTTGGCCTAGGCAATTTTCATTGCATGTCAATCCGGTGCGTGTAGAGGCAATTTTGGTATACTTACTATTTTTGGTAAGTCATTAATACTATTAATAGTAATTCATCAGGGGGGCCGTGATCTCCAATGACAGTGCCTTTTCAATGGAAAGTTGGTTATTATCATCAGATGATTTCAGTTCCATTGGTTTAATTTGTCTCCGCATTAATAAAGTTTAAATTATAAAGTTAAATCCAATTATTTGACTTTACTAACATGAGTTTAAAGTTAAGTAGGAAAATGAATAGTAAAAGAGGCCCTTATTTTAAAATACATGTGGCATCAAAAAGGCAAAAAGGAAGTTTATGTTTTATCCCACATTGGTCAAAAGTGTGAATGAGCTCTCATGAGAAGCTTATAAAAGTGTTGCAAGGGCTCACTTTCAGCCATGCTTGGTTTATGCTTGATTATTATTCTCTCTTGGAGAATTCTGGGAAGCTTTGGCTTTCAGCAAGTTTGAGAACTGAAACCCTCGAGCTTGGAGGCAGTGGATGGAAACCCATTGTCTATTGGAGATATTACTCAAGTGTCTCACTTGTGCTTCAAACTCATACTTCTGGTTATCCAATCCGGCTGTAAGTTCTGTGGCTAAGATTGGATATCTATGTTGTTGTTCTATTGAAGATTTTAAGGAAATATTCATATTTAATTTCAAATTGATATCATATGATTTTCAGTATAATTTGTTGGATAAGTAGAAATCAGTTTGCATGCAAATTATTTGTTACATTTTATGTGGAACATTTGGAAAAAATTGGGGCAAAATCCATAGGGGATGTTTCAATGGTATCAGAGCCACGATCTTGCCATCCTGTGAGGTTTATGAGGACAAGATTGGAGGAAAGGGTCATTTTCAAAAATAATATACTCCCTGCAATTTTCAGAATTTGAGCATAAGACAAAAGCCTTACAGAAAAAGACAAACACTAGCTGGATAAAGACAAAGAAGATTATTTTTGTGCTATCGGGTCCTCTCTGTTGGTGTGCTTAGTCTTCCGCTAAAGACAATCAGGAAGAGATAAATCGATAAAGACAAATTTGCTATTCAAAGTCGATATATGTGGTGGAGAAATTCATGATAGTCTGGGCACTTAATCATTTCAGAATAAGACAAGTCTGCAAGTAAGACAAATTGAACAAGACAACCCATCAAAAAGGAATATTCGGGAGGAGCTTGGAAAATACAAACTTTGGAGAAGATGCGGCATAGATAATATTTTGAGGAGATTTTTAATAAGAAATCGCAACTTGATAATTTCAAATGAGACAAAATAATAAGGAGATGTCAGAGTTAATATAGCCACTTGAATTAAGAACACGAAAGTAGCCTAGTAGGAGAAAAAAAAAGGAAAGAAACGTTGAGCACTTCACCTATCGGGAGCAGCTTAGGAGTGTCAAAATACATATTCAAGATAAGACAAAGTTAGAAATCAGGAGCTGCTTTATAAATATTTAAATTGCAATACTACCGCCAGGCTCAGAACGAACAAACAAATCGACAGGTCAGTATATAAGACGAGTTTGAGAGATGACAAAATGCCTTAAGCCAAATCGCAGGAGGTGACTCAGCCACTCAAGACAAATCGTGGCTTATGGGATGACTTTAGTAGGAGCATCGTGGCCTTGGGAAAGTCACGATCTAGTGAGAAAATTCAGGCGCAGCACATAATCATCAAGAAGGCTCGATCTTGAGAGATTACACCTGGTAGTCATTGTTTCTTGTCTTCAGTTCGAAATTGGAGTTTAGAATCAGTTGCTCCAGCTAGCCAACATCGTACCAAGTCCAATACCATTCAATTCTTGGCACAAGTTATCATCGTTTCTTCAAGGAGTTACCCAGGTTTCATTTCTTTGGATTAAATCAGTCTTACAGCTGCATTTTTAGTACCATCAAATACAGCAATTGTATTTACATTGCATTTCGCATTGCTGGGTCATATTTGTATTGTAGCTGAGTCCATACAGCAATGGCGTAAACTTGCATTAACATTGTAGAGCATTCAGGTCTGAGTTTGCTAATAGTTGGAGGTGATCAGCATTTGGAATTTATTGCATTGTAATCAGCTATAGAAGAACAATCTTGAATCCTTGCATTGTTATGCAATATTATATGGTGTCTGGATGTTGCAATTGAAATGTTTGACGAAATGTCTTTTTGTTGTTAGTGCATATAGGCATGTATTTTCAGTCATTTGCAGTTTGGGAAAACAATATACATCTTGCACTTCACTACAGCAGTCATTAACAAATTTATTTAAGAGTCTTGTGCTTATGATACTATCAAACAATTCGGAAACCCAAAAGAAACTCTTATCAGCTGGAAGAAGATTGTTGGCAAACCATTTGACAAAATTCCTAAGAGCCAAAATTCAGAAAATTCACTTAGATTCAGCAAGGGCTCTTGTAGTTGTAAGTTTGCATAGAGAGATTGTTTTATTGCATTATAGGAGTACTTGCATAACATTCTGATTGCAGCTGTAGACTATTGGCATAGTTAGATTAAGCCTTTAATGCATCACAACATCATTCAAAATCAGAAAACACGAACAGAAAATCAGATACCAGCAAATACACAATTGCAGCTCAAGTGTTTGACGATATTCCTTGAAGTTTAAATCAACTAAACAAGGTCAGATTTATCAGGGGATACTACAGGATGAAATATATACAGCGAAAAAGGTCGTCATGGCAAAGTTGTTTAGCAATAAACAGGCATGGAAAGAAATTGAACAAACACAACACAAGGTCATACGTAGTTTGCAGCGTTTAGATGATTCACCTTCAAAACTTGGACTTTCCAAAGGATCATCTTCACATTTTTCTAGCAAATGCCCAACACCACAAGACAAAGAAGCGGTGGTGATTAGCATGTTCGAGGAGTATAGCATTCTACCTCAATATGTTAAGAAGAATCCTCCTT
>VDFB02076688.1:0-13740 GCA_007258455.2 Sequoia sempervirens | reverse complement strand
AATCTTTAAGCACCTCATCCATTAGTCTCATGAACGTGCTAGGGGCATTCGAGAGGCCAAATGGCATCACTTTCCACTCATATAAACCATCATTTGTCTTAAAAGTTGTCTTCCATTCATCACCTTCCTTAATTCTGATTTGGTGATACCCGCTCTTAAGATCTAGCTTAGTGTAAAATTTTGCACCTCCAAGGCAATCCAATAAATCTTCAATCCTAGGTATTGGAAATCTATACCTAATTGTGATTCTATTAATTGCTCTAGAATTAGTACAAAGTCTCCATTTACCTCCTTTTTTTGTTGCCAAAACAACTGGGACTGCACATGGACTAATACTCTTTTGAATCAGACCTTGACTCAGCAACTCTTCCACTTGTCTTGCCACCTCTTTGTTCTGCTCAGGGGTCAGTTTGTAAGCTGCTTTGTTAGGCAATGAGGCTCCAGGTATGAAGTCAATTTGATGACTTATTGCTCTCTTGGGTGGTAGAGTTGATGGTGTTCCATCACTCACTATGCTCTTGTATTTGTCAAGCAAGTTTTGGACTGCTGCTGGTAACACTGTCCTTTTAGCCTTTTCCTCTTCTTTGGGCTGCATCATAATCACATACCCTTCATTCCCTTGGTGTAGGTCCTTGATGAACTCTTTACCACTGCTCAACATAATGTTTGGAACCTTGGATTGCCCTTCATCTTCCTCAACCAATGATTGTAGCTTGAAAGTTTTTCCATCCTTCATGAACTCAATGGTATTTTCCTTTCCATGATAAACAACACCTCTATCATATTGCCATGGCCTGCCAAGAAGAAGATGGCATGCATCCATGGGTAGTATATCACAAATCAGCTTGTCTTTGCAGCCTCCAATCAAAAATTCCACTGTAACCTACTCATTCACTAAGACACTTTGCCCTTTGTTCAACCATGGATCTTTAGGATTAAGTATGAGGTACCTTATGGGCCTTAAACTTATTTACCTTCTCAGATATTATTATAATGTCCTCAGAGAACCCAATCTACAATAACCTTGCATACCTTTCCCAATATCTCGAGACCTTGCTCAAAACAAAGCTCTCCTCTTTTGGGTTCTTCCTTGACCGGGATTATTCCATCAACACTCTATTTAAACATCGTACTTTCACCTTATCACTTCTGATCTTCAATATGATTGATCTCAAAGTGTTTTACACCCACGGTGTCCTCTGTGCATAAGCTACTCTTTTCGCTAGATGAAGTTTCTCTCGCACCTATAAGCCGGATTTTGGCCCAACATTGCGCTTGTAAACACTTCATGGTGGCAAAAGTAGGAGTTACTTCCGGGCCACTTCTCTCCTTCGCTTGAACCCCTCCTCAGGGTCCCTTCCTCACAACTTCTCCTCGGGATGAGGGTTTCACCTCCATGCCCTTAAGCTCTGACCACCTTTGGTTTCTTTTGGTCACCACCTCTTCCTCTGGTAACCTCCACGCCGGCCCTTTTTGATCTCTCTTTCCTCCTCACTCTTAGGACTGGATCATGCTTCCTTTTATTCCTTTCTTCAATCTTGATAGCTAGCTGATAGCATTGGTGGACTATCTTGGGGCTGAGCAAAGTCATCTCTTCCTGTATATTCCACTTCAATCCATTGAGGTATCTAGCCACTTTTAGGCTCTCATCTTCTGCCACATTTGATCTCAAACAAAGTTTCTGAAACTCTTCCGTGTAGGTGTTTACATCTAGGTCTTTTTGTCTTAAACTCTGCCTCTTCTTATGGAGTTGAATTTCATAATCCTCTGGCATATAAGCTTCTTTCATTTTAGCAACCATTCCTTTCCAGGTTGATATAGGTTGCTTACCTTGTTTCTCCCTTTCAGTCTGAATAAACTTCCACCAAGTTAACGCTGATCCTCTCAACCTTGACTTTGCAACCTTCACCTTCTGTGCTTCTGTAACTCCATCACATTCGAAGTGGTTCTCCATTCCTTCTATCCAGTCCATGACTAAGTCAGGTTCCATCTTTCCACTAAATAGTGGCACTCCTTCAAGTGATTTTCCACTCAAAGCTTTTAATGCCTTCAAGA
The DNA here is from genome assembly GCA_007258455.2 of Sequoia sempervirens. NCBI lineage: Eukaryota > Viridiplantae > Streptophyta > Pinopsida > Cupressales > Cupressaceae > Sequoia > Sequoia sempervirens. The sequence continues at coordinate 11,685 of VDFB02076688.1, read as the reverse complement.
AAGGCTCCTCCTTCAAGATGGGGTCAGGTTCAGGGGTCTTATCTTCCTCTGCAACCTCTTCTTCTTTCGGAATTCTTCCTTCAAACTGTGCACTCCTCACTGCTGCCTCAAGTTGAGCTATTCTTTCCCTCAACTGCTTATTGTCTTCTTCCTGCTCTTCAACCATCTTTGCCAGTTCTGCATTGGTCACCATGGTGGAAGTATCACTTGATTCTATGTCTGACATGCAAGATTCCTTTCCCAAATCTTTAGCTGCGCTCTGATACCAATCTGATAGAACGAGGGTTGATTGAGAAAATACTATCTCACTGCTTTGAGTTCTTGATATGAGAACTCCTAAGGTGTTAAGTCTTTCACCCTACAACCTATAGGTCCTCTACCTTTGAGGCACCCCCGGTTCACTTTATCAACCCTGCTATCATTGCAATCTGCTGCTACAAACATTATTTGGTACTCTTTCTTCCACTTGCACTATCTAGCCTTTTATTCCTCAAAAGACCAGTCACTCCTCCATTCTGCCAACGTTGTTACAGGGGTGTGTGGCACTTTCCAAAGTCTCCAAAGTCATCTTTTCCAATGCTTAAACAATCACCAAGCTTCCGTTCTCCATTGGTTTCCTGAAAAACAGAGTTCTTGGTTCTTGGGCAGGCTACAAGCCTCAAACCCTTTTAGCCCTCTCAACTCAAAGGACAAGGCTAGAACTCTTCTATTCCCTCTAATTGTGCCAATCTTTTTATTGTTTCTCTTGTTCTTTTCCCAAGCTCTGACAGCTTCTTTGGAGATGGATGCCTTTCTCTGCCCGTACAGGGGAAAAATCCAACCTAGGGTAACCTAGGGTTTCTTAAGGCTCTTCATTGGCCTATTCTGCCTTTTCTGACCACAAAAGCATTAAAGAAACTTTTGGTTACTGTTCCACACCTCCTTAGCACTGTCTGCAATCACAATACAAATCAGATTTTAAAAATACCCCCCCTGCCACGTTGGGATTTTGCTCTCTTGACTGTATTTTCTAGCCGGGTTCCCAACTCGCCTAGAAACAGTCCTCCAACTTGCAAAAGGAAACTCTAATGACTACTTTATGTACAATATTTACATGTTTGGAGCCTAGCATTGCTTCCCCTGCGTCCATACTGCCTGGTGCGAGCAGAAACAACACTAACACTCCATGTTTCTGGTTTATTTCACCAGTCAAAAACAGAAATAAAGAAAAACAGATTTAACAAAATACAAAAAGTGATGGAAAAATTGTTTAAATATCCAAAAACAAAACTTTACAAAGATGATTTACATGCCATAGAAACTAAGAAAAGACTTATTCCATTTCAAATATTACTGCCACGCCAACAAAAACAGAAAAACCAGATCTGTTCACAAAAAAAATGTTTGTTCCTCTTTATTTTTCACAACTGCCATCATCAAAATACCACACATCTGCTCAAAATGTCGGGATCCTTCTCCCCAAACCGAAAAAAAACAGTTAGGTTTAAAACTCGAGCTCAAAAGTGGCCAAAAATCATGCGTTTGAAAACACACTGTGTTTTCGAATTTCAGCCAAAACTTCAGGAAACGCCTACAAACTGATTCCTAATTTATTAAAAAGTAAACCTAAGCTTCAAGAAGGTCCCCTTACACCTTATCAATGGTGTATGAGACCATTACAAAACAAAACAAAAATATTAAGAACAAAACATTAAAAATACGCTTGTATTCAAGTAGGTGCTCCTGCACCACGAAGCTTTGTTTTGCACCCCTTGAGGTGAGTTTTTTTTTGGTATTTCTTGCTCCACTTTGTTCATATCGGTTGAACTTAGTGAACATTTGCATAACATCTTGATCATATTGTGGTACCTTATCAAAATTATTAGGGAGTATAACTTTTAGTATGGTTGACATATGAGATCCTGTAGACCTAGCATGACTTGCCCATCGCCACTTTTTTTGTGGGTTCACACCTTGTAGGACTAGTGTTTGTTTCTCATATTTGTCTTGGGGGCTCACCTAGTGTATATCGTACTACACTAGCCCTTGTGAGTGTGTTTTTCACGACCAGCAAGCATAACACAACTTGCTTTCTTGTGATGCCATGTGAGCATGTTTGATGGACATAGCATAATACGACTTTTTAGTCCATCTTTCTTTCCTCCTTGCATTAATTTTGACATTGTATGTTTGTGTATCTTGCCTTGTTGCTTCATATCATATATATGTGTGTGTCTCTTTGTGCTTATGTTGGTTTGTCATGGGATCTTTTATCTTGGGGGCTTGGCCACCTCCTTGATATTTTTCATCATATCTTTCTAACATTCATACACTTGGACCCCTCTTGACATATAATTTTTTCTACTTTAGTATGAGTCTAAGCGTAAGTTCATACTCTCACTAAAGTGAGAGCTAGATGTAGTGTTGAAAAATATACTCCTTGACATTTTCACACTATGTTTTGGTCCCTTAATTAATTAGACTTAATTAAGTTTCTAATGACCTAAATTATGCATTCCTAAGCCTTATTATTCCCATTTTCTGAAAGGGGAACCCACATTTAATTAATGCCTACATTGAAATTAACATCTTGGATTAGGTGTGTCTTGGACTTAGGGTCTAGTACCCATTTTAAAATATGTTTTTGGTGGAATTTTAATGATTCAAAGTCAAGTTTCAACTGTCAACTTATGGAATCTAATTTTCAAGAAATTAGACAAACACATATAAATATAGTCTTTTCATCAATTCAAAACATCTAACAATAAGGAAACTTCCACAAGAGAAAATATTATTGTCAAGAGCATTGAAGAGCAATTTTTTTAGTCATCTACAACATCATCCAAGATCTTATCATCACGTCAAAGTTATTTGCATCCATTCATGTTTTTGGAGCTAACATTATGATGTAGGTTTCAAGCATTCAAGCATCAAAGCAAGTGTCAAATCAAGCATTCAAGCATCAAATCAAGTGTCAAATCAAGCATCCAATCAAGCAATTTCATGCAAGATCCAATCCTTAGAGAGATACATGTTTGTCTTTAGTCCTCTAAGGGTAGCCATTGAGGGTTTGGTGAGTTGTAACAAGTCTTGTTCATTCATCACTCCTTACATTTTATCATTATTTTATTATCAAGATTTAATTACCAAAACGGGGTTTGACCAAGGCAAACCCCTATTCACCAAAAAACAATTTTCACCTTTCTTTATGTATGCAGATTTGCAGGTGTGTAAGGATTGAAGGTTGATCAAAAGTGCAATTTTGTAAAGTTGTCAAAGTTGTCAACATTGTCATCAAGCCACAAAAACTCAAATCCTGAATTTATTTCCGACTTTCGAGTAGTGAAACCTAGGGAAAACAACATCTTAGAGCTATCTCAAGAGGACCCCTAAAGCTGAGAAAAAACCTTGTACAAAGACCCATTCGCCCTTGGGTGAATGAGTCCTTGTAGGACATTCAGAACACACTTTTCTAGACAAGTAAATGCCATTCTACACTTCCTAGATCTACCTACAAACTAGTGTTTTTGTTTATGTTATCCTTTAAATTTGCATTTCAAGTCTTGCATCACATAATTGATTTCATTAAGCAATTTATTTTCATCTCCCAAAAGTGCATTCTAGTCATATTTTACCATTTTTTGTCATAAGGAAAACAACAAATCTTCCAATAGGGTTGACTCACATAAGGGTTGAAAGTCAATCCCACCTTTGAGAGATCTCATTTTCTAATGAAATTAGGAAAGTGTAAGTGTATAGATCACACACCTTTTTCCATATTGATCACCCAACTTACATTTTTCTATGTTTCAAGTATATATTGAGAAACCAGATGGGTTCCAGTTATCAAAAGATCTGGACATGGTATGTGGACTCATGAAAGAAATTTGTATAGTCTCAAGCAAGCTCCTAGATCTTGGTATGCTCGATTGGATAAGTGTTTACTTCAACAAGGATTTAAGAAAGGTACTACTGACAATAATTTTTACATTAAGGTTCAAGAAGAAAAGTTGTTGATTGTGGTTGTATATGTTGATGACATCATCTTTGGTGGAGATGGTGATATGTGCAAAAGGTTTGTAGAGGAGATACAAAAAGAGTTTGAGATGTCTATGATTGGTGAGTTTTCTTTCTTCCTTGGGCTTCAAATTGTTCAAAAAGATGGTGGTATCTTTATTTCTCAGGATAAGTATGTTAAAGAGATGTTGAATAAGTCTGGCATGGAAGATTCCAAACCTGTAGGTACTCCTATGGTGATTGATTGTCACTTGAGAAAAAATTATGAGTTTCTAGAGGTTGATCAAAATCTTTATAGGTCTATGGTTGGAGATTTGTTGTACTTGACTTCTTCTAGACTTGATATTATGCATGCAATATGTTTGGTTGCTATATTTCAAGCTAATTCCAAGCAATCTCATGAGAAAGTAATGAAAAGAATATTTAGATATTTGAAGGGAACTCTAGATTATGATTTATTGGTATAAGAAGATGACAATTTTTCTCTGAGTGCTTATACTAGTGTTGATTGGGTAGGATGTGTGGATGACCAGAGAAGTGCCAGTGGAAGTGTATTTTCTTGGGAGACAGATTGGTCTCTTGGTTCAGTAAGAAGTAGGACTTAGTGTCCTTATCCACAACCAAAGTTGAACATATTGTTGCAACATCTTGCTACACCCAAGTACTTTAGATGAAGTACTTCAAAGGATGTAAAGGTTGTATATGATGACCCTATTCATATATTATGTGATAATACTAGTTCAATTAATATTTCCAAAAAATTGGTCATGCATTCAAGAAATCCAAGTATTGATGCATCCTGGCATAATAAAATCTCAACCTCCAGTCCCCAACCTCCTGAGCATTGACCTCAACTCCTCATCCATATACCCTGCCTATACTCCTAAACCCCAAACCCCAAACATTCTGTACCCTCTGTACCTCAACTCAATAATCCCTTCTTACTCCTCTCAATCCCAATCCCAACTCCTATACCTCACCTCCACAATTCTCACCTAATACTCCTAAAACCAATGTCCCTGCGTCTCAACCCTATAATTCCATCTCAAGCAACCCTCCCTACCTTATAAATAATCTCAAATCTAATTTGTCTTTCTTGGAGCTCTGTTTTATTTTTCTTTATTATTGTTTCTATCTATTCTTTTCTCTTCTCTTTTTATTTCTTTATCTTTTAACTTTTTATAATGAGAATTTTGAATATTTTAATTCTGGAATTTCCTGAAATTTTGAAGTTCTTTCAGTTCTGAATGATTTTATTTCTTTAATTTATATTTTGATTCCTATTACATTTATATCTAGTCCCCACAACCCAAGTAATATCCATCCAATCCCCAACCTCCTAATCCCTCAACCCCACACCCTCCAACCTCAACCTCAACTTCTACCCCAACCTCAACCCTTAAACCCCCACCTATACCCCACAACAAATTTCAACCCCCCTCACTATTAACCCCAACCTTACCACTTCCTCAACCTCTTAAAACCTAAACCTCAAACTCCTAAACTCCTAAACTCTCAACCCCTCTATACCTACTCCTATGTTATAAGCTACTTCCCAACCTAATCCTCCCAATCATACCCACAAACCCATACCACCTAAAACCTCTACCCTCAACCCTAAATCCTCAACCCTAAACCCTCAACCCTAAACCCTTAAACCTTCTACCCTCTACCCTCAACCCAATACCCTCTACCCTCAACCCTAGTCCCTCAACCCTATACCCTCGACCCAATACCCTAAACTATCAACACTATATGTACTCAACCCTATACCCTCAATTCTCAACCCTCTACCCTATACATTGAATCCTCAACCCTCATATATCTTTGTCCCTCCCCCCTCTTCTCTCCTTCCCTCTATCTCACTTCTCCATCCATATCTCATTCCATCCATCCATCCCTCTCTATCCTAATCCCTCAACCCTATACCATCTATTCGAATAATGAAGAAGAATGGCTAACTATATAGTTTTTTTTTTGTCATTGATGTCACCATGTTATTCGGGTTGTGACTGCAAGTCTAAGTCAATGCTTGATCTGGTATTTTCGTTTGGTATCTGAACTGGTATACAAGCTACACTCTTCTGCACTTTGGTGTGCAATCCTCCATGGTTGATAGTTGTTGCTTGTAGTTTTAGGAAATAGTTTATGAGTGGTGAAAGCATCTATGTTCATAATCTCTTGTGCTTCGGTGCTCAAATGGTGTATCAACATTATTTTGTTGATTACTTTTTGCAATTAAGTCTATTTTTGGCCGACTTCATAAGTTGTGATATGGTGAATCAATTTTTATTATGCGGATATATGTGCGACCTATCTCAGGTCTATGTCGACATGATAAAGTATGCTACATGTTTTAATTTATTGGTTGGAAATATTTTGCAAATACTTGAGGTTGACAGTTGGTATTTTTTGGAAAACAAGGAATGCATCTAATTAGGCCGACCTAATTCATGCTTGTGGATGGACCAAGTATATATATTGGAGAGGTTTGAAGATTGATGTATGAAGATTTAGTAGTGATTTACGAAGTTGTGAATGTGAAAAGTGTGAAGATGATGAAGTGCATTAACTCTGTTTATTGAGCATCACCAGAACTGAATCAACACTAGTTAGGTGTAAATTATCAGTTCATTTTGTGGTTGTAAGCCATTTTGTTTTGTAATCCATTTTGTAGGTAGTGAGCCTCCTTGTAAGCAGTGAGCTTTTGTATTTGGATAGTGAGTCCAATTCTAGGTAGTGAACCCTTGGCAGTGATCCTTATATATTCAGTTTTGGAACTACTTTATATTGTGAGTTAATCCTCACCGTGGTTTTTCCCTCATTGGGTTTTCCACATAAAATCTGGTGTTTATTGTGTTGATTTTTCTTTCTATTATCTGCATTTTATGTTCATACTTAATAACATAATAGTTTGATTGTGAAATTGATAAGTGTTGAAGCTTTGAATTTAATTTTGGTGACAATTAATTCACCCCCTCTTAGTTGTCCTGCACCTTTTAACAATTGGTATTAGAGCTTTTGGTTCCTTGGTGTAGAGCTTAACCGCTTGAGGAAGATCCTAAAGGTTGATCAAATGGATGATAAAGAAGAACTCCAGACTACACTTGAAGATGTTGATAAGGCATAAAATTAAAACAGAGACTTGAAAGAAAATCTAGATGAGACTAATGAATGTGTCCAAAAATTAAAAGAACAATTGAAGAAATTCAAGGAAAGACACAGAGAAATAAGTGAGCAACAGAAACAAGAGATCATCGGATTGAAAGTGTTTGTAGAAGAAAATAAGAGAATTGAAGAATGTCTTAATACAATGGTGCAGAAAAATTCTGATGAATGCTCTAAACTTGAACAAGAGGTAGTAAACTTGAGAGTAGAACTAGAGAAGGAAAAACTCTGTGAGAACAATTTTAGATCTAGCTCCAAAAAACTTGAAGAACTGCTTGCAGGACAAAAACTAAGTAAAGACAAAAGTGGCTTGGGAAATGAAAAAGGTGAAAGTTTAAAGGAAAATCAAGAGACTCAAGACAAAGGGAAGAAAAAAAGAAATTCAAGAAATTTTTCTGGAAGACTGCATGTGAGACAGCCTAATGCACAAAGGTATTCATCCTTCAATGGTATTTTCTTTTCCTGTAATAGATATGTTCACAAGGCAATAGAATGCAGGAGTAGAATGAATCAGTTTCCTGGTTCTTTCTCTGGACAATGTTTCTCATGCAATAAATTTGGACATAAAGCCACTGAATGAAAATCTTTGGTAAGAATGTTCATTCAAGTGATGATGAATAGGTTTAATGGAGGCAGAATGAACCAATCCCTTAATGGCTACTGCTTTACCTGTAAAAAATTTGGACACAAAGCAAATCAATGTAGATCAAGAAGTAATGGAGGTCAGACTAATCAAAAAAGTGTTGTCTGCTATAATTGCAACAAACCTGGAAATGAAATAGGTGAAAGTTCAAAGGACAATCAAGAGACTCAAGACAAAGGGAAGCAAAAAATAAATTCAAGAAATTTTTCTAGAAGACCGCATGTGAGACAGCCTAACGCACAAAGGTATTCATCCTTCAATGGTATTTGCTTTTCCTGTAATAGATATGGTCACAAGGCAATAGAATGCAGGAGCAGGATGAATCAATTTCTTGGTTCTTTCTCTGGACAATGTTTCTCATGCAATAAATTTGGACATAAAGCCACTGAATGCAAATCTCAGGTAAGAATGTTCATTCAAGTGATGATGAATAGGTTTAATGGAGGCATAATGAATCAATCCTTTAATGGCTATTTATATACATGTAAAAAATTTGGACACAAAGCAAATCAATGTAGATCAAGAAGTAATGGAGGTCAAACTAATCAAAAAAGTGTTCTCTGCTATAATTGTAACAAACCTGGACATATCTCAAAGGTTTGCAAAAGTAAGAAGGGAAAGCAGTTTGCTCCAGTAGAGAAGAATGAACTGATAAAGAAAATTGAAAAAGAAGAGATGAAGCAAGAGATGAATAAGATATGGAGGAAGAAAGAAGAACCTGAAACTGCTGATGTGTTTGTGCCCTCATCTGGTACAGACAATTCCTCTAGGAATTAAAATGAGCATGGTCTTAGGGGGAGCATTATCAGAAAACTATAAAAGCCCCCTGGATGAATGGAATTTCAGAGGTTGGCATGAGGATGTATTGTGAAGAATGAATAAATAGAGGTTTTGGAAAAGAAACCTGAAGAAAACATGTCGACATGCTAAATTCCAGATCAAATTAGGGTTTTTTATGTTGTGGAGAATGTTTGTATCCTACCACATTTAATGAAAATTAGGGCAAACCAATGTTGTATAAGGTAAAATTCATAAGTCTTTTGATCACTTGAGCACTTGAAGAGTTTGAAAGGCATCTTGGAGCGATCTTGAAGCGATTTGAAGCAATTCTGAAGAAGTTTGAAGGAATTATTATGGATAGTCAGGAATTATTTCACAGTCTACAAAGGGGAAGAAGAGAAAAGGAAGGATTCTCAACTGAACCATAATGAATTCAAGAAAAGGTAAGCACAACAATGGATAGGGGATCATGTAGTGAAATTCCATTGAAGTTGAAAGGAGTTGAACTGGAAGAATTTGATCTTAGAAAGATTAAGGAAATGGAACTAGGGTTGAAGGAAAATGAGTTACAGAGCATCAAAACCCTAGGTATGGATTTATGGGGAGAATTTCCCTAGTTTGTAGATAAAGAATTCATCATGTTCTTGTTAAGTCAATTCAAGAATGACAGTATTATGTTGGACAAACCCTACTCGATCACGAAGGATGCAATTGAAGTGATTACTGGTTTATGCAGTATTGGGGATCTCCCTAGGAAGAAAACTATGAAATACAAAGATGTGGAGGAACTTACTGGTACTGATAAAGACCCTTGAGCTCTATTGATAAAAACTCTTATAAATTTTACTGTAAGGTATGTTGTGTACGACATTTCTTATAAAATCTATTTCAGAAATCGTGAAGGTTCAACTTCGGCTATTCTTGTATATCTTGCACACATGATGGTTAAGGAAAACAAATAGTTTGATTTTTTTAGCCTATTGCTTGAAAACCTAATTGAGAATGCTCGAATGTCACTAGTTGAGGGTTATCCTTTTTGGTTTGGATATTTTTTCATGTGTTTGACTTTTTACTTTTTGAACTCGCTACTGGCAAGAGAAAATGTTGAGTGGGAATCTGGTACTCCTGTTGGAAAACAAGTTTACATATACTTTGAATCATTGGTGGACAATGTAAATGTTTGCAAAACATATTTCACATCCCTAAGAACAAATATGTGCTCCAGTATGTCAGTGCCTAGTCAGTTTGAAGTGGGTTCATCCTCCAGTAAGAAAAAGTTGGAAGTTATCATTGGTGAGTCCCCACTGGAACCTAAAAGGAGGAAACCTATTGTAACAGATGTCTCGGAAGAAAAGAAGAATGAAGAAGAATTTCTATCTGGATATGAATCCTTTGATCCAAAGGATATATGAATAATGCTAGACAAGGGTGAAATGAAGAAGATTGGTGAAATGTGGAATGCATGCTTTCCGATTAAGAGACTTAAAATTGATGATGTATTGGTTGATTATTTGCTCAATAAGGGTATTTCAGTTTCAGATGTATCAGATTCTTTTCCAGATAATCTAGTAGAGATTATTGAAGAGAGAACATTGTTGGAAGGACCCAAAGGTCATAAGTTCAAAACTATGGTTGAAAGAAGAGGTAACAAAACAAAACAAGTGTTATCTAAACATATTAATGAGACAAAAGAATGCATCAAAGAAATATCTAACATCTACAAGTATTGTCTCTGGTGTTCTACATTTTTTGACAATTTAAAAAGAAAAATTGAAGCCATTGAATCAGAGATGAATAGTATTAATGGAAAGAATTTTGATTTCTTTAAAGACAAGGATGGAAAACAAAGAATAAGAGTTGGTGAATTGTAGGTGGAATTGTTAACTACTCAGAGGCAAAGAGAAGATATGGTTAAAACCTTCTGGTTGGTTAAGGAAGTTGTTGAGGTCTAATTGGATCATCTCTCTGAAATTCTCTTTGATGAACAAAATTGTGAACGCCTGTGTCTGTCTTCTAATCAGACATCCTCCTTTACACAATTATCTTTATTGGATGGTATGAGTGTAAGAATGAATTCAGTTGTGCTTGCTTGGAAAAGGATTCTTCAAATCATAAGAGAGAGATACAAGAAAATATTTCATGTCAAAAGTGTCATTCTCATTTGAATGTTTGAAATGGGAAGTTGGAATTTATGTGTATATACAAGGTTATCATATACATACGTTTACATCCTTTTTTTTGGTCGCCCTTTTTCATTGATGTCAAAGGGGGAGAGAGCCATGTGATCGGAGAGAGTTATGATAAGAAAAACTATGGTGATCGGGGGAGAGAATGTTGAGTTTTGTAAATTTTTGGCACATGTTGTCATCAATGACAAAGGGGGAGATTGTTCGAAGAGTTAAGAAGAATAGTTAACTATACAGTTTTTGTGTTGTCATTGATGTCACCATGTTATTCGAGTTGTGACTACAAGTCTAATTTAGTGCTTGATTTAGTATTTTGGTTTGGTATATGAATCGGTATACAAGCTACACTCTGATATTTTGGTTTGCAATCCTTCGCAGCTAATAGTTACTACTTCTGGTTTTGGGAAATAGTTTATGAGTGTTGAAAACATGTATGTTCAGAATCTCTCGTGCTCCAGTGCTTGTATGGTGTATCAACATTATTTTGTTGATTACTTTTTGCAATTAAGTCTATTTCTAGCCGACTTCATAAGTTGCGATATGGTGAATCAATTTTTGTTATGCAAATATATGTGTGACCTATCTTAGGTCTATACCGACATGATAAAGTATGCTACACATTTTAATTTATTGGCTGGAAAGATTTTAAAAATACTTGAGGCCAACAGTTGGTATTTTTTGGAAAATAAGGAATGCATCTAATTAGGCTAACCTAATTGATGCTTTCAGATGGATTGAGTATATATATTGGATAGTTTTGAAGATTGATGTATGAAGATGTAGTAGTGATTTGTGAAGTTTTGAACGTGAAAAGTGCGAAGATGATGAAGTGCATTAAGTCTTTTTATTGAGCATCACCAGAACTAAATCAACACTAGTTAGGTGTAAATTATCAGTTCATTTTGTGGTTGT
>VDFB02076687.1:0-26939 GCA_007258455.2 Sequoia sempervirens | reverse complement strand
CATCCACTTCTAGGAAACTTGAGGGTTAACTTACGAATGCTTTTGAAGAAGTTGCACTGTTTGCATCTACTATTGGTAGATCCACAATATCTTTGAAAAATCTACCTTACAATGTATTTAATAATTGTCATGGCGTTGATGTGAAACACTCACTGGAAAGGGATTGAGGGTCTTTCTTGATTCTAAAGAGCTTCAATTGGGGGATTTCTTACCCAAAGAAATGGAAGAAGCTATGCCCAGTGCTTCACTTCATATAGTTATATTTTTAAAGAATTATGCACAATCTTCATGGTGTTTGGTAGAGATTTCATTATGTTGAAAATGGGCACATAAATTGTTCCTATTTTCTACCATGTTTAGCCTAATGATGTCTGATATGCCAAAGGAGTCTATGCTGAAATTTTTTCTGAGCTTAAAAAAAGCGTAGATACACCTCAGAAAAAAATTTAATGAGTGGAAGAATGTGTTGAACAATATTTCTTACTTTATTGGCCACATTGTTATTAACAAAGAGTGAATACTAAATAATTTGTGTCCACCACTTATCTTTTTCTTATCAACCATATGATGTATTTGGTGAATTCTATTTTATTTCTTACTTTTCGATGCACACCATATTAAGCAAAGTTTGTTCTTTTTCTTATTGTTGTTGTATGTGTTTAGTGATGAGGGGAGGCTGCTCAAGAATATTGTTAATTATGTATTGTGAAAATAATTAAAAATATGTCATTTGTGTTTGCCAAACATCCTATTGGTTTAGATAAAGCTGTCATGGATTTTGAGTGGAAAACACTTCAATATTTAGAAATCCATTGTTTTGTGCAATTTGTGGGCATCTGGGGCATGGGTGGTTCTGACAAGACCACTCTTGCTAAACAATTATATAACAATAAATATAAAAAAATATAGAAAAGTATAGCTTTTTTTAGATGTAAGAGATGCCACTTCAAATGAAATATTGTGTGACAAACAAAAAAACCATTTAAGAGAATTACGTCTCAAAGATGTATTAGTTGACAATATAGAAGAAGGGAAGGGGATGCTTGCAAGTCATTTAAGATCTGTTTAGGTGTTTATTATTCTTGATGATGTGGATAAGGTAGTGTATCAATGGGTATTTTTCTTAAGGGTTAGTAGATCAGATCAATAATATTAAAACCCAATGAAACTATGAAATACAATGAAAGCAAGTAATACAAACGATTATACCAGATAATGTGTGAAGCCTTCATGATTCATTTCCATAGCACCTTCTAGCTTGCAGCATATGATTGTTGCCCTCAGATTTGTGTGAGCAAATGATTGTGACCATGCCCTATGCTAGTTTTGAAGGATTTGAATGACAAATAATGACTATGCCTATGACTATGAGAAATGACTATAATGCCTATGAATAAGTAATCAAATTAAACAAGCTAAGTGCAAAGTATGCGAGTAAAATCTAAGCATAAACGTGTTGTAATAACGAAGTGGTCCTAAAATGTGAGCAAAATTGACATTTTATAGAAAATGCACTTTTGGGCGGATGGACGAGATTGAAAGCTGACAAAGCCTAAAATCAGTGGTCAAGATTTCATGTGACAATCCCTAATCAGGGTTAGGGAAAAATCATTAAATGAATGGTTGAGATGTCATTTGAGAAAATTGAATAGTCGGTCAAGAATGAATGTGACAAGAGGATAAAGATTGGACAGAAAGAGAAAGATTTCAAAAATCAAGAAGATAAAGATTAGACTGAAAGACAAGATTTGAAAAATCAATAATCAAATAAAAGTTATTTGATTTTTGGAGGAAAAATATTATTTTAAATTAAAAATTAATTCAACTCAAAAAGGAGGAAAAATCATGTGACGGTAAATAATTGAATTCTTTAATTATTTACTAAAAAGCGGGAAAATTAGAAAGTGGGATAATTTAAATAATTGATTTTATTTAAATTAGAAAAAGCCAAGAAATGGAAAGTGGACAATTTTAAATAAATATCTTTATTTAAAATTGGAAAAAGCCATGGTGGATGATAATTAAATAAATTAAAGAATTTATTTAATTATAAGAGGTCATGAGATATTAATGACACATTTAAATAAATAAAACTTATTTATTTAAATAATCAGGAGGAAATAATGGACAAGGATAATTAAATAAATTAAGAAATTTATTTAATTATGGAGAGACATTAGATAATTAGTGATGCCTTTCAATAAATAAATAAAATTTATTTATATAAATAATCAAGAGGAATAAAAGACATGAATTAATTAAATAATTGTGAATTATTTAATTAATAGTTGAATTTGGACTATAGATGAAATATGATAAGACATAAAAATATGGTTTGCGGGTCTAGGCCATTTTTATGTGTCTACATTTTGCCCCTCTTTGTCATGATGCTGCTTGTCACATTGTGACAAAGAAAATAAGTCAAAAATATGCCCGAGTGCGAAATAGGATGAGGAAGAATGACGAGGGAGGTAGCGGTATGCCCCCTCGAGAGGACAATCGGGTTCCAAGAACATGGGTATGCTCTCAAAATTGATGAGAGGACTAGAATATGAAGAGACAAATAAATCTTAGTGCAAAAGATATGGATGATGATATGGATGCAATGCCTATATGAGATGGGTGAGAGAAGATGACAAGACAAAAGGAGATGCATGTTAGTTCCTAGACCAAATCCTTCAACATATTACAATAGGAATTTAATATTTATTGCTCTTAATCATCATTGGGTGGATTATTGTAATGGCCAACAAACACCATGATATGACATAGATCAAGGTGTGCAAGGTCGTACCATCACATGAGACAAATAGTCACAGACAAGGATGATCATGACTCATACTAAGAGTGCGATTGCCCCAGTCTTTTTGTCATAACCAACCACAAGCAAAGAAAGATAAATAAAGACAATAAAGACAAGTCATGAAATGTCGTTGCTCCTCTAAATCCTATTGCTAGGAAATTCTTGAGGAACTAGCAACATGACTTCCTGAAAAAGACAAAAAAAGCCAATCATCATGATACGTCGCTATTTCTCTAAATCTTGTTGTCAGGACATTGTCGAGAAACTAGTAGCGTGATGAAAAATCAAGCCAACCATCATGATACATTGTTGCTTCTCTAAATCCTATTGTTAGGACATCATTGAGAAACTAGTAACATGATGAAAAATCAAGCCAACCATCAGGATACATTACTGCTTCTCTAAATCCTGTTGTCAGGACATTGTCGAGAAACTAGTAACATGATGAAAAATCAAGCCAACCATCATGATACGTCGCTGCTTCTCTAAATCCTGTTGTCAGAACATCGTCGAGAAACTAGTTGCATGATGAAAAATAAAGCCAACCATCATGATACACCGCTGCTTCTCTAAATCCTGTTGTCAAGACATCGTCGAGAAACTAGTAACATGATGAAAAATCCAAAAATACAAGACAAGACAATCATCCTGATACGTCGCTGCTTCTCTAAATCCTGTTGTGAGGACATCGCTGAGAAACTAGTAACATGATGAAAGATCAAAAAGACAAAATGCCAAGTGTTTTCCAAGTGTGTCTGAATGTCAAGTGTTTTAATTTCAAGATGTCAGGTTTGATGATGTCGAGATGCCAGGGTGTCAAGGTTTTGACGATGCCAAGATGACAAATGCTGAAGATTGCCAAATTCAGGAAGGACACATCCTGAATAATGCCGATGCCAAGAGGATCGATCCTCAAATGTCAAGAGGATCGATCCTCAAATGGCAGATGACAGTGACAATGCCGAGATGACAAATGCCAAAGATTGCCAAATTCAGGAAGCACACATCCTGAATAGTGTTGATGTCAAGAGGATTGATCCTCGAATGTCGAGAAGATCCCTCAAAATGCCAGATGACGGTGACAATGCCTAGGAAGGACACATCCTAAGGCATAAAGGACAGAGGCTGTTCTTCAGAAGGACACATCTTGAAGAATAACCTAGAGTTGATCATTTGACCGATTGTGACAATTTGACTTGTTTTGACTAAGTTTGACTGAGGTTGACTAAATTGACTTGTTTTGACCACATGTCGATGCTGACATGCTGATGTGATTGACGTGTTTATCGAAGGATTGCCAAAGTTTGGTTGTAGTAGTTTTCTTGTTTTGAGATGACTTATTTGATTTGAAGACGTTTGACATGTGTGCCAGTGTAGTGCCATGAACCCTAATGGGCTGACCTAGTGCAGCCTTGGGGGCTCATCGAAAGATGGCCTTGCCTACGTCATGCACTTAGAGACCTCGTAGTTCAACACGACCAATGACTTTGTCCCGATGACCAAAGATTGAATCATGATTTTATTTTGACAAACCTAAAAGGACTGACCTAATGTCTCAGGGACTCAAAATTGAGTCTTTCCTATGTAGCAAATGCGTAGAGACAACGTAGTTCAAACAAATGACAAAGACTGACTGATTTGATAGACTTGACAAGGAATGACTCTGTTTTGCATTTTCAAGATAGTTTGATGTTTGTTGGGATTTTTTCAGGACATTTTTCAATTTTTAGGTCTTTCTTTAGGATGTTTTTTGATGTTTTTGTCTTTTTTCAAGACATTTTATGATTTTTATGTCTTTTTTTTAAGGACTTTTTTTTTGATTTTTATGTCTTTTTGAATGGTTTAAGAGGATCATGACAAATGCATGTGAATGATGCCTATGCATGAGAATCCAAGGAAAAAAATGATTGGGCCCCTAGTCAAGCTGAATATCAATTGATAGGTGATGACAACGTTGTTTGACGTGGGAAGGACGCATCTCGAAACAATGTGATGACGACGATAATTTGATGAAAGTATCAAGGTTTGCAGTCGGGCCAAGAACAAAGTCAAGTAATGTTCTAGATAATGTGCTTGTATGGATGAAACTCATTGCATTTGGAATGAATTGGTTAGGACTAGATGGGATGTTGAAGTATCCTTAGACCGTTTGACAAGGGAAAGCCAAGATGGGTGCTAGACATGAAAGGATGAGAGGTGGCCTTAGTAAAGGATAAGAGACATGAGACTAAAGGAATTTCCATATGATTTTCAGGGACTATGTCTCATAAGGATAATGAGGTTATGAAAGTAATGACATGAAATTTCGTGAACAATATATGACCGAAGGATAGACATGTCAAGAGTTTTGCCAAAGCATAATATATGTGTGCCTGTTTTATGTCAAGACCAAGATAGGTGGGAATGATATGGATCCAATGGTCGGATGTCAATGTCAAGAGGAAGGAATGGGAAATGAGACGACTTTCCCCCAAGTGCAAAAGTGCACATAGATGATTTATTTTACCCATGACGCCTGTTTGCCAGGTTTTCACCGTTGGACAAAATTTTTCTCTTTACTATTTTCTTGACTTTTTTGATTTTTTTGGTGTCACCAAGATGCCTGTTTGCCAAGTTTTCATCAAGGTGACAATTTTTTTTTATCATTTTTCAATTTTTTTGATATTTCTAGATAACCTTGATGCTTTAGATGACCATTCACTGATGGTGCTGATGTAGAGACTGGGGTCATGATATGCCAATAATGACCTTTCTGAAGCAATTGTCATGTCAGGATCATAGTGCTTGCATACAACTAATTGATGTCATTGTGATCCTTTTCAACAATAGAGTTGGCCTTATTAGAATACACATATCATGATAGAGTGCCACGAGGGTCCTTGTGATAAAAAGTTGATGCCATGATGCCAATGTATTTGTGACATGGTATTTGTGGACTTTAGGCAAGATGTAGGATTATGACGAATGATGGTAGATGTAGAAAATTCGTTTAGATGTTTGGATGAATCACTTTTTTATTTTCCAAACTCGGTATGGTGGATGACGGATTTCAGACGGATGGCGCTTGGAACCAACACCTTTAGATGCCTTGCTTGATGACCATTTTGAAGGAGGTGGACATTTTTTATATGTGGGAGTCCTCTTGTCTTGTGGCTCCACATTGTGATTGAATTTTTCTTTTGACATATTTCTTTTGCTTGATCCACTTGTCTTTGGGATCCATATTAACTTCATTTGTCCACTTTTCCTTTTGTTTGATTCAATGGCCTTTGACATTTGATTTTGATCTTTTGATTTGTATGAATTTTGTTTTTGTTGGTTCCAAAGGGAAGGTTTATTTATGATGGAATGCCGGTTTATGGTGTGGGTGGATGGGGTGATGGCAACAACCTTATGACAAGGATTTCTCATAGACTCTATTTTGATGTTTGTATCTGACAAGGTTGCCCCCAGTATCGAGGAGATTCCACTGACATCGTTTGATTTTCTGATTGAAGAATAGCCAAGACCTTGATGTCTGTAATTTTCCTAGAGCTGTATTGGTTCTTGAATTCCTTGCTCATGTATGCCTAGTCCTTTTCCTTGATAATGCATTCTTTGATAGGTTCTGCTTGCAATGGGGTATTTATTGTTTTGAAAGCAAGATGCTAACCCATCATGATATATGTGGACACTATTACTTGGAATATTCTCATCTGCAAGAAAGCTTTCTCTAATAAAGACAAATGATCCTAGTTGATAAAGAGTCTTAGCTTCATTGACATGTTGGACATCTTTTTGATTGATATCTTTGATATGATTTTGTGACGTGTCAGGTTCAAATGATTCTATTGATGCTTCCAAGTCAATGCCAAAACCGTCTTTATAGTCATTGTCCTAGAGTCTAGTAAATTCAGCTATGGCTTGATCATTTGCAAATATGTCCATAGTGGAAGACTCTTGTTTTGGAGGAATATCTTCTATGGGTCCAATGGAGGCAAGTGTCTCATTTTGGAAAGTGTCAATATGCGGAGCTTGGATATGTTTTTTGTCAAGTGTTTGATCATGAATGGTGTAAAGGTCAAGGAGTGGGTCGTTTTGGACTTCTTGGTCAATGATAATGTCTTGGTCAAAGATGGGGTTGTCGTGGATGATATAATTGAGATTGAAGTCTTTGTCAAGAGTAGGTGTATTTTGGATGTCATGATTGTCTTGAAGGACTTCTTGAATGGACTTTAAGATAGGGTCATGGGATGGACTACCTTGATCCTGACATGAAGGTGACGTTATGATGTCATGCTTTGGAAATTAATTATGACATGTATCCTCAAGTTTAGACAATGGGATTTGACCTTGGACAATGATAGAATTTTCATGACTAAAAGTGGCTTGTGAGGGAGTGACTTGGAAAGGATGACTTGGGTAAGACACGGGGACTTGTATTGGACTAATATGTGAAGGATGAGGATATGACATGGAGACTTGGACTGGACTAGCATGGGAAGGACTAGGATATGACATGGAGACTTGGAATGGACTAGTATGTGAAGGACTAGGATAGGACATGGGGACTTGGACTGGACTGGTGTAAGGTTGACTAAAATAGGACTTGGAGACTTGGACTAGATCGATATGGTATGATGTGGGGACTTGAAATGAGTTGGTAGATAGTTGATAAGGCATGTAGACTTGGACGAGATTGATAGGTGAAGGACTAGCATATGACGTGGAGACTTGTAATGGACTAGTGGATAGTTGGTTTCCCTTGTCAAGGTTAGGATAAGGGTAATAACTGGATGCGTGTTGGAGATTAATGGTAGGATTTTCGTTAAGTGATTCTTGATAGTGAGGGTTGATGGATGGAGGACTTGGACTGATGGGTTGTTGGTACGAAGGGCATTGATTTTTGGTTTGGAGGAATTGTCTCTTAAAGTCTAAGGCTTGTTGGTATTGACCTCTACGAAGTAACTGGTATTCAACTTGACTAGCAAGCCTATCAATAGTTTGTTGAAGGGAAGACAAGGTGGTGGATGTCATGATATTGTTTAAAAAGGATGTTAAATGCAAAGTGATAATGACATTTTCCTAAGGAAATGATGAATGCAAGATGACGAGGTTTTCAAAGCCAAAGTGTCAAATGAGGACTAGGACGATAATGTCGACTAAGGAGATGATTAATGTAGAGTATAGGATCAAAATGACAACTAGGATGGACAATATGAATGTGAAGTCAAAGTGAAAAATGAGGACTATGATGGACAAAACTTTGGAGAAAAGTTTTCCTAACCACCCTAAGCTTAACTTATGTCTCAATTTTGGTTATCAAAGGACTTGCTAAGGGGACTAAGTGACAATGCCACAATGATGAGTGAGCCTGCCTAACTAGACTATTGAGTTGGAGGTTCTCACAAAAGGACAATGATTGAAAAGAGGAATAATGACTAAGTCCCAAGATAACCTAGTTTTGAAAACAATGGTTTTGCAAAGTATGGAGAGTTGGCCTAATCCAAAGTTTTCCAAGATGAAACCTAAGGACATTTTTATGCTAGAAATGATGATTATGACGCCTAGGGAATGCGACCAAAATTTGGAAATTTAAACCTATGGTCAAAATGCAAGCTAGTGAATGCAAATGATGGACGTTTTGAGCAATTTCAGTTCTAGTTTCTGACATAGACTTTTTTGAAAAGATATTTGATAGCAGGCTAAGATGTTTGGACTCAAATTTTGGTCTGTGATAGTGTTATTTTTCTTCCAGGAAAATGCATCGTTGCAGGTGGAAAATGCGTTGTAGTGATCAAATGCATATTTTCAGATAGCAAATGTGGTGTGGTTTTGCAAATGCAACTTTACAGATTGCAATTGCGGCTTAATGTAGCAAATGCAGCTTTTCAGATTGCAAATGCGTTGCAAGACAGGAAAATGCGGTGTTTGGAGCAGAAAATGTGTTTTAGTAGAGCAAATGCATTGCAAAGGCTATCAAATGCAGTGCGATAGAGTGATTATGGTTTAATAGATGCGGTGCAGAATGTAAAAAGTCAATTTTTTTTATGTTTTGGTCAAAAACCTGAATTGTTTAAAGTTTGACTGTTTGTTTCTAGATGTTTGAGTGTTGTTTGTCTTGTTTCAGTATCTAGCAAACACTTGGAAAGCACGATATTTTGAAAGTAATCAAACACAAAAGAGAACAAGTACAATCCTATGGTTAAGCCAAGACAGTATCTGCTAGATTCCATGTGGGTTTCCCCAGCTGCATATTAGTAGCATGTGAATTCAGAAGCTTGGCTGCACGGGCTCCTTCTTACAGTGCACTCTCTTCTTAGGCCAACCAAGCTTCCAACCCCCATGAAACTCCCATGGAAGATTGATCACCTCTACTACAGACTGTGAGGATGTGGATGCCTTCACATCGACCGGTGCTGCGCTAGCAAATAGAAGGTTTTTGGCTACTAAACAATGGTGTTTAATTCGGGACCCCCGTTCAAGTGGCCATACATGGGGCGCAAGATTAATTTATGATTAGGAGGCACTCCGGCCTGAAGAGGTTAAGCTCAACAAGGTTTTGGGGAGTACTACTTGGTCCGTATGACACATCCGCACTTGTAATCTTAGGTTTTCCCTTAAGATTCACATTTATATACCGGTCAGAGGTAGCTTGGCTTTAGCTCCGTTGGCGGTTTGAGTCACCTAGAGGTGATGAAATCCCCTAGTAAGCCCAATTTCTAGAGGAAATAACTGTTTCTCTTACACCTAGGATCACATGATTGCGCAAGGGGAGAGGATATTACAATTATTGCATCAGGGTTACATAGAAACAAAGTGGGTCTGGCTTTCTAATCACCTAGTTTGCACAAGGTGAGAGCATATTCGCCTACCACTTTCAAACATAGTCAGACAGTATTGAAAGCATGTTCATTTTAAATGCACCAAAAGAAATATTTTCTATTCTAAAAAAAAAAAACACAATGTTTTGAAATAATTCTTGGACACTCGAATCTACAAAAACACTTGTTAAGAGTTATTATCAAATGGTCTTGGGTTCTAAAAAATGTAACCGCCACACACTGTGAACAAATATTAGTAACACGAAAAACACCTATGCTAGGAAGAATGCAGAAGAAAACCAGAATGGAAAACAAAAAAGAACAGAAAATAGAAAAACCCGAATGCAAAATTTCAAAAGAAAATTTACTAGGAAAATGCGTCACAACAGAGTGAATGCGTCGCTCTATGCAGCAAATGCGGCTTGGTCCTGCTTTCCGGTTACTGACAGGAAGATGCATCGATTGAATATTCAAATGCAGCTTGGTCTGTCAGATGCGGCATTCTTGACTGCGATTGTGGCACTGTAGCTTGCGAATGTGTCATGACACAATAGATGCAACTCGATAAATCTCAAATGCATCATTCCGTACCTTTACCTACAAAAATGATAGAACAAAAAATCGTACGAAAAATAATAATAGCGTCGGGTTCACCAATGTATCAATGGGTATTTTTCCTAAGGGTTAGTAGATGAGATCAACAATATAAAAATCCAATGAAACTATGAAATGCAATGAAAGAAAGTAATACAAATGATTATACTAGATAATGCGTGAAGCCTTCATGATTCATTTCCATAGCACCTTCTAGATTGCAGCATATGATTGTTGCCCTCAGATTTGTGTGAGCAAATGATTGTGACCATGCCCTATGTGAGTTTTGAAGGATTTGAATTACAAATAATGACTATGCCTATGACTATGACAAATGACTATAATGCCTATGAATAAGTAATCAAATTAAACAAGCTAAGTGCAAAGTATGCGAGTAAAATCTAAGCATAAACATGTTATAATAACGAAGTGGTCCCTAAAATGTGAGAAAAATTGACATTTTATAGAAAATGCAATTTTGGGCAGACGAACAAGATTGAAAGCTGACAAAGCCTAAAATCAGTGGTCGAGATTTCACGTGACAATCCCTAATCAGGGTTAGGGAAAAATCATTAAATGAATGGTTGAGATGTCATTTGAGAAAATCGAATTGGCGGTCGAGAATGAATGTGACAAGAGGATAAAAATTGGACAGAAAGAGAAAGATTTCAAAAATCAAGAAGATAAAGATTGGATAGAAAGACAAGATTTGAAAAATCAATAATCAAATAAAAGTTATTTGATTTTTGGAGGAAAAAGATTATTTTGAATTAAAAATTAATTTAACTCAAAAAGGAGGAAAAATCATGTGACAGTAAATAATTGAATTCTTTAATTATTTACTAAAAAGCGGGAAAATTAGAAAGTGGGATAATTTAAATAATTGATTTTATTTAAATTAGAAAAAGCCAAGAAATGGAAAGTGGACAATTTTAAATAAATATCTTTATTTAAAATTGGAAAAAGCCATGGTGGACGATAATTAAATAAATTAAAGAATTTATTTAATTATAAGAGGTCATGAGATATTAATGACGCATTTAAATAAATAAAACTTATTTATTTAAATAATCAGGAGGAAATAATGGACAAGGATAATTAAATAAATTAAGAAATTTATTTAATTATGGAGAGACATTAGATCATTAGTGATGCCTTTAAATAAATAAATAAAATTTATTTATATAAATAATCAAGAGGAATAAAAGACATGAATTAATTAAATAATTATGAATTATTTAATTAATAGTTGAATTTGGACTATAGACGAAATATGATAAGACATAAAAATATGGTTTGCGGATCTAGGCCATTTTTATGTGTCTATAGGTAGACCAATTGGATGCATTACTCCCTAAGAGGGATAGCCTTGGACATGGTACCTTATTTGTTGTCACTACACGAGAATTTCAAGTACTTCAATCTTGGGTGATCTCTTTCATTTACAAAATGAAAGCACTAGATTCACATCATGCCGAGAAACTCTTTTGTTGGCATGCATTTTTATAGCCTTCTCCACTACTAGAGTTAAAGGATTTGGTTAAAAAATTCCTATTTATTTTCAAGGGATTACCGCTCTCTCTAAAGGTTTTTGGAGCATGGTGAAAAGTGAGTTATGATGCCCTAGATGATGAAGAGAGGTAGACGTTTTTAGATAGTGCTTGTTTCTTCATTGAAGAGAAGAATTTTTTTGCCAATGCAGCTTGGGATGGATTTGGGTGGAGTGGTTTGTAAGGTTGGGAAAAGCTTCCAAATAAGTGTCTAGTGGAACTTGATGATCAAGATCAGATAAGAATGCATGATCATCTAAGAGATTTGAGAAGAGAAATTGCAAATCAAAAGCCACCCTACCATCTCTAGTCTCTCCAGCAGATTGTTAATTTTGATAATAAGGCACAAGTAAGATTAGTACTTTCTTTCATTATCTCACTCTAAACAATGGTGTCATGACCTTCTTTGTCTACTTGAATTATTTATTCTAATATTTAAGTAGTTCAACATTTCTATATTTTTTTCTTTCTATTTAATAGAGAATTGGAATTCGAGGAATAATGGCCACAACAGTTGGATCCAAAATCAAGGTTGAGCTTCCTAAATGTTCTTGGGATAGAAAGCTTAGAGTTAACACAAGAAGAGGATATTGTAGGCTCACACTCGACTCACTTGGATTGAAATTTGTTCGAATCAGGAAATTATTATAATCAAATAATTGGTTATACATCAAGAGAGCTGGTATGGCTTCACTGGTTTATACCTGGGTGAAGAAATCTTCACTCGTTGAGTTCATTTAAAAATTTGAGGGTTTTAGAACTCAACGAATGATAAAGTGATGAAAAATAGTTAGAAGAACTATGAGAGACTGATAGCCTAGTATGTATCTTCCTTTAATAAGCTCTTTACAACTTTACGTAAATTTTATCATTCTTCTTATTTGATGCAGGAGCATCTAGCGGTGTAGGGAAATCTTGCATCACCCAAAAAAAAATGTTTTCTTTATTTTCTTTAGTTGCTTTGAGTCCCATGATGGCACTTAAGGAGTATAAGACTATTAGAAATCAAAAATAGCAAAAAATGAGCACTTACTATTTTTAGTAAGTTGGCCTAAACGAGCTCATATGGACGTGAAAATTTTCCCTAAGGAGCAGAGCTGAATTTTTTTCCGATTGCAGAAGAATCACCTCAATACCCTGCACGGTTTGGGATATATTAAAGTTTATGTCCTGAGAAATTTCTCCAATGCAACTTCAATTTCAGATATAAAAATTTAGAGGCCCCAAAATAGCTTGAAAAGTGGTCAAATTGACCTACAATCAACTCATGCATCGTAGAGCTCATCGAGAGCTTTCCAACGATATGCAATAATAGTAAATCAGACACTCGGATCAAAAGTTATGGCCCAGTGAAGTTGGTCCTCTAAAAAGTGAATTTCATTAAAATTTCTTCTTGGGCCAGAAATCAAACGGTGGGACTTTTGACGCCAAAACAAAAAAGGGGAAATATGAACTTTCTAGAACATTCTAGGGAGGTTATTGGGGAAAATAAAAAAGGGTTAAGTAGAGGTTGTTGAAGGTGACCCTAATGGTGTAGATTGTGGCTCCGAATAGTAGATTTTCTTTTTAGAGTTGATTTTGTTGTAATGAATCAAGCCCATGAGGCTGTAACATGTAACCTTGGAATCTGTAATTTCATTTTCTGAAAATAATTCAAAGTGAGTCATTTTTTTGTCTCGCATCTTCTGTGTTGGTATCTGTTGTTGTGAGTTTTGTGGGTTTTGGGCAATGTGGCCCTCATCAAGTGGTATCAGAGCAGGAGTTATTGAGCCTGTAATAGAGTGCCAAACGTGAGGCAGTTGTAGTAGGACCTATGAGTATGGGTTGAGTTCAAGATGCCTCCAAGAATTTCCCAGTATGGTAGAGGTAGAGGCTGTGGTGGAGGAAGAGATCCACCTAGAGATGAAATGAGAGCCCTTAGAATCAAATTAGAAACCTTGCAACAAGAGGTTCGAAAAAGAGATGTGCAATGAGACAGAGATGGTAGTGAAGATGAAACAAAAGAGGAAATGGAAGAGGAAGAGCATGATCCAATGGATCTTGGAGAAAGAAGATTGCTGCGAGCGATCTCAAGCATTGGGAAGAGACCTAAAATGGAGGTTACAACTTTTAGTAGAAATCTGAATCTTGAAGAATTGATTGATTGGATCAATGACATGGGGGAATTTTTTGAGTTTGAGGAGATTGGAGATCCTCATAGAGTGAGGTTTGCAAAGATAAAATTAAAAGGTCACACCAGTATATGGTGGAAAGAGGTCTAGTTAGAAAGAGGAAGACAAGGGAAAGATAAAATTTTCAGATGGGACAAAATGGTGTAAAAATTGAAGAAACAATTTATTCCAGTAGATTATGAATTGGAGCTTCTCAAGAAGATGCAGAACTTGAGGCAAGGGACAAGGACGGTGAAATAATACACAAAGGAATTTCACAAGGTCTTGATTTAGACAAGATGTTCTAAGGCGAATAAAGAGAAAGTTGCTCGTTATATTAATGGGTTGAAACCAGACATACAGAGGAATTGGCACTAGTAAGAATGACCACCATTGAGGATGCTTATCAATTTTCTCTAAAGGTTGAAGAACTACTAAACTAGAGGTTTGAGAAAAAACAACGAGGTGAAGGCCGTGAAGGAAAGACCGGTGGACAGTCATATGGAGGTTGAAATGAAGATCAAAAGAAGGGTGAAGGCTCTAGTAACAACAAAAACCAAAAAGGAGATAACACCTATCGTCCTCGTGATCAAAATAATGGAGACCAAAGAGGAAGGGGAAGATCTGGACCGTGGAACCTGTTTCCAATGTGGAGAAGAAGGACATAGAGCCTATGAGTGTCCTCAACATCAAGGAAGGAAAAATAGAAGACCTGAGGGTAATGCACGAGTTGCACATGTTGATGAAGATGTTGAGTCTTCACATTCTGAGGATGCAAAAAGAGGAGAGGTTCTTGTTACTAGAATAGCCTTGTTGAATGAGGAGAAGGAGCCAACTGAAAGGAAGAATTTGTTTCACACCAGATGTAAGTGTGAAGGTAAAGTTTGCAATGTTATTATTGATGGAGGTAGTACTGATAACCTTGTTTCAGAAGAAAATGGTTAGTAAGTTGTGGTTGGAGAGAAGAAGGCATATGAACCCTTACCAGATTGCTTGGTTGTAGAAGGACCATAAAGCATTGGTAAATGAACAATGTCTGGTAAAGTTGAAGATTGGAAATTACCATGATGAGGTATTGTGTGATATTATGCCTATGGATGTTTCTCATATGTTGTTAGGTAGATCGTGGTAGTTTGATCGATGAGAAGTACATGATGGACATGCCAACACCTATTCTTTGACAAAGGATGGAGTTCGTCGTAAGTTGAAGCCCTTGAAAGAGGTAGAGGAAAAGGTATAAAGTAATGCAAGAATTTTTTTGGTTGATGAAGGAAAGTTCCTAGAAGGTATGAAGCATGAGCATATGTGTTTTGCATTGATCCCTAGAGTTGATAAAGAAGATACTACTAAGGTACCTGTAGCGGTTTCAAATTTGTTGAATGAGTTTCAAGCTATTATTTATGATAATGTACATGAAGGTTTGCCTCCCGTAAGAAAGATTAGTCATCATATGGACCTAATTCCTGGAGCTAGTTTTCCGAATAAGGCAGCTCATCATATGACTCTAGTAGAGAGCAAAGAGTTGAATAGAAAAGTGTAAGAGTTGTTGCAAAAGAGATTGATTCGAGAGAGTTTGAGTCCATGTGTAGTATCTGCAGTACTAGCACCAAATAAGGATGGGGAATGGTGGATGTGTATAGATTCTAGAGCCATCAACAAGATCACCATCGAGTACAAATTCCCTTTGCCAAGGATGGATGACATTATGGATTGTTTGAGTGGAGCTGAGTACTTCATGAAGATAGATTTGAAGAGTGGATATCACCAAATTCGTATTAGAGAAGGATATGAATGGAAGAAAACATTTAAAACCAAGGAGGGCTTGTACAAATGGTTAGTCATGCCTTTGGGGCTAACCAATGCACCAAGCACATTTATGTGGCTTATGAATGAGGTATTGAAAGAATTTTTAGGAAAATTTGTTATTGTTTATTTGGATGATATTTTGATTTTTAGTAAGACATTAGAGGAGAACTTGATGCATATTTGAATTTTTTTTTGAGAAGCTAAGGGAGGAGAAGCTGTTGATTAATTTGAAGAAATGTAGTTTTGTGAAGAGAGAGTTGGTGTATCTTGGATTTGTTGTCTTAGAAAAGGGTCTTAAAATGGATCCAGAGAAGGTGAAAGCTATCATTGAATGGCCTACCCTGAGGAATGTTATGGAGGTAAGATCATTTCATGGTCTAGCAAGTTTTTATAGAAATTTTATTAAGAATTTAATTAGTATTTGTGCACCTCTAACTGAAGTGATGAGAGGGGATAGAAAAGATTTTATGTGGACTATAGGAGCAACCAAAAGTTTTGATATGTTGAAGAAGAAAGTTACAGAGAAACCTGTTTTGACACTTCCAGATTTTAATAAGGTCTTTTAGGTAGATTCTGATGCTAGTGGCATTGCCATAAGAGCTATTTTGAGTGAAGAAGGTAAGCTTGCTTCCTATTTTAGTGAGAAGTTAAATGACGCTAAGAAGAAATACCTTGTCTATGATCAAGAGTTTTATGCTATAGTTCAAGCTTTGAAGAAATGGAGACACTATTTTTTTCCAAAAGAATTTGTTTATATTCTGATCACCAGGCTTTGTAGTATCTCAATAGTCAAGGAAAGTTAAATCAAAGGCAATTAAAATGGGTTGAGTGTTTGCAGAGTTATAATTTTGTTTTGAAGCATAGGAGTGGAAGGTCAAATAGAGTTGCAGATGCCGTAAGTGGAAGGAAAAATTTGTTGATAGAGATGAATATAGAGGTTGTGGGGTTCAATGAACTCAAGAGTTTGTATCCAGAAGATCCAGACTTTGCAGAAGCTTGGAAGGCTTGTTTGGAACCTATTACATTAGATAGAATGAGATGGTTGGATTTCTTAATCCAAGATGGGATGTTGTTTAGAGGAAGCCAATTGTGCATTCCAAGGAGTTCTATGAGAGATAATCTAATCAAGGAGAAGAATAGTGGAGGATTGGCTAGAAATTTTGGTCGAGATAAGACCATTGCTCTTGTCAGTGAGAATTATTACTGGCCATAGATACAACTAGATGTGAAGAAGTTTGTATAGAGTTGTAGAGTATGTTGGATGGTGAAAGGAACAAGTCAGAATACTGGATTGTATCAGCCATTACCTGTACCTGAGAGGCCATGGGAGGACATTAGCATGGATTTTTTTCTTGGCTTGCTAAGGAAACAGAGAGGGCATGATTCCATATTTGTGGTGGTGGATAGATTTTTAAAGATGGCACATTTCATTTTGTGTCATAAGACCAGTGATATTGTTCATGTTGTAGAGTTTTTTTTCAGAGAGGTGGTGAGACTACATGGCCTACCAAAGAGTATAGTTTCAGACAGAGATACTAAATTTGTTGGTTATTTTTGGAGGACATTATGGAAGAAGTTGAAGATAGATTTGAAGTTCAGTTCTGCACACCATCCATAGATTGATGGACAAACAGAGGTGGTGAATAGGAGTTTGGGTAACCTACTAAGATGCTTAGTAGGATATAGGCCTAAGAGATGGGATTTGATTATACCAGAGGTAGAATTTTCTTATAATAATTATATCAATAGGAGAACTAGTAAATCACCATTCAAGATTGTATATGGAAGTAGTCC
Source organism: Sequoia sempervirens (assembly GCA_007258455.2). Classification (NCBI taxonomy): domain Eukaryota; kingdom Viridiplantae; phylum Streptophyta; class Pinopsida; order Cupressales; family Cupressaceae; genus Sequoia; species Sequoia sempervirens. The sequence continues at coordinate 9,439 of VDFB02076687.1, read as the reverse complement.
AAGAACTCTTTCTGAACTAAGAAAGATGGATAAGGGGGAGAAAAGTAGTACTGAGGCTGAAGATTTTAATGAGCACCTGAAGAATGTGCATGAAGAGGTGAAGAAACACATCAATAAGATGAACTCACAATACAAGGCTCAGAAAGATCAAAAAAGGAGGTATAAGGAATTCTGTGTGTAGACACCTAAAATGACCTAGGCCCAAGCTTCATTTTTACTACTTTCGTCCTAGCATAATTAATATTTAATTATGTCCTTGGTCCACATTCGACTATTGATTAAATAATCTAATTATTTAATTAATTCATGTCATTTGTTCCTCCTTGATTATTAAATAAATAAATATTATTTATTTATTTAATACATCACTAATTATCTAAAGTCTTCCTTTGATTAAATAAATTTCATAATTTATTTAATTTCCCTTTACCATTTATGTCTTCTTGATTAATTAAATAAATTTTATTTATTTAATTACGTCACTAATTAAGTCCCCTTCTTCTAAAAAATTAAATAAATTCTTATTTATTTAATTCTGTCCATTTTCCACTATAATTAAATAATTTATTTAATTATTTAAATATTCATTAGCTTTTTCTCCCATTAAAATTAAATAAATTTGATTTATTTAATTTAGCCATTCTCTTGAATTTTGAATTAAAATCATTATTTAATTTCAAAATAATTCTTTTATCACATTCCTCCATAATTAAATAATATCTTTATTATTTAATTACTTGCTAGTTGTCTGGAGTAAATAAATCTTATTATTTAATTTCTCCAGCAACCTCTTTGTCCGTGCCAGCCTTATCTTCCAATTTAATTCTTGACTTTTGACTTCTCATTTATTTTCGACCGTTGATTGAATTATTTCATAATTCAATCTCCACCCTTCATCCTTACCTGTTGCCCTAATTTTGACCTAACCCTAATGCACACAGCAATATTCAATCTTAAGCATTGATCTTAGGGTTCCTGTCATCTTTTCATCCTGGCCACACGTTCAAAATTGCAATTTTTATAAAAGGGCAATTTTGACCTCATTTGGACCTCTCTCTCAGTCTTTCAGTCTTTAGCATATTTTGACTTCTTGCATTCTTAGTCTATGTCAATTTGCTGTCAACTTAGGTCATAGTCATTAACAGTCTTAGCCATTTTAGCTCATTGTAGGGTTATTTTTATTTTCTGCAAATCCTTCAACACTTGCATAGGGCTTAGTCTTTGGTCATAGTTGCTCATAAATCTGAGGGCATTGTTATTTATCTGCAAGCTAGGAGGTGTAACAGAGGTTAATCATGGAAGGTGGAGACATAGGGTAACACTATCCCTTTTGTCTTCACCTCACTTCCATTGTGCTTTGTTATTTTCATAGGAATTTTGATTGTTATTGTGCTAACCCACTTAATAATAATTTTAGGATTTTCCCTTGATTACATTGGTGAACCCGACGTTGTTATTTCGGCTTTTCGTACGTTTTTTTTGTTGTTTTCTGTTGTTTTGCAGGTACAGGTACGGATCGCCGCAACATTTTTAAAAACAGTGTGACGCATCATATGCGTCGCGACGCATACGACAACCTTAGAGCCGCAATCGCACTGTCACAACGCAACTGACGAACAGAACGACGCATCCGTTCGTCCTGAGCCGCATCTGATACCCCGAAAGCCGCATTCGAAACTCGCGCCGCATCCGTTTGGTATATCATTTTTTGTTTTCTTTCAAGTTTGCGGTTTTATTTTTGCATTTCGGGTTGTCCAATCTTAGGTTTTTCTGTTTTCTGTCTTTTTCCTGCATATTGAACAATATTAGGTTTTCTGTCACTAATCATTTCCCGTAGTGGCTTTCTGTTTTGGGTAGAGTTTTTTGTTGTCTTCTGTTATTTTGCAGAATACTGGTACGCATCGCCGCAAACGTCGCAACGCATCTGCTCATAGAAACGACGCAACTGCCCTGACAGACCGCAACTGACAATTCCAGAGCCGCATGTGACAGTCTGAGACGCATTCGCCTAACAGAACGACGCATCTGACAAACCGAGCCGCATCTGTCTGGTAATACCGCGCCGCATTTGTCTGGTAAACTTTTCTGTCAGTTTTTAGGTTTTAATTACCGAATTTCAGTTTTTTTTTCTGTTTTCTGGTTCTCTGTTTTCTGTCTTTTTCTGTGTTAGCTATTCCTGCATGTTAACCAGGTTAGATATTTTGTGTTACTAATAGTTTCTTGCAGCGTGTGGCGATCCTTTTTCGTGTGTCCAAGACCATCACATCCAAAACTACTAACTCATTGTTTGCAGATTCGCATGTCAAAGAAGGAGAGAACAAAACAGTGTGTTTGTTTATTTCTAGCTTAGCAAACTTTGAATTTGGTGCTTTTAAAAAGAATGATGTCTTTCATGCTTGAGTGTGTTTGTGGAGTGGTAGGTGAGTATGCTCTCACTTGGTGAAAACCTTGTGATCAGAAAACCAGACCCATTCTTTTTTGTTAATTTACCCTTCATGATTCGGTATATCGAAGTATCCTCTCCTATGATTCAGGCGGATCCCTTCGGTGTGGAAGAGAAACGGTTCATCGACTTGTGAACTTGGGCTCCTGCTTCCGTGGGAAAAAAGTACTCACCCCAGATTTACTCGTGACCGTAGCACCCCGACACCGAGGGATCACCTATAGAAAGTGGGTTCTTGGGGAGCCCAAGAATCACTTAGCTGCAGTTCCACTCTGAGCGGATCCCAAAGGGGACCGGCCGCGATGTGGATCATCACTTCCCACCAATCCAATGCCCCACTAAACACCTCTTGTCTTGCAGGTCCAACCGCTCTAAGCTTTGGTCGTTGCTGATATATATAGTGGCATGATCATGCCCGAAGATTACTCACTACTGATCCCCTTGAGTAGAGATAGCAATTCTTGGGATGTCACTACCCAATGAATCCGAATTTGGTGTGCTCGAATGACATTAATGAGCCGTGGAGGGGAGCCAATGCCACCAAATTCTAAGCTATCCGCTCTCGAGAAGGAAAGGTGTTCATCACCAATCCGGGGTATAACTGGTGGGCTATATCAAGTATACAAACCCAAGGCCTAGTGGCCTTTCTAGGATTGTGCTTATCTCATGTGTGTTTGGTTATCCCTTAAAACGCTGTGTTTGTCAAGTGCATTCTGGTTTTGTCACAGTCCAAACAAAACAGTCATCAAACAGATCAAACACTCCCATCAACATACCATGAAAATCACTTTGAAACAAAACTGTCATATCAGTCGAACCGCAACTGACATTCTGAAACGCAACTGCCTGATAAACCGCATCTGAAGTCTGAAACAACGCATCTGTAGGCGTCGCGACGCATCTGTTGACCTGAAAGCCGCATCTGTTAAACAAAGTCGCATCTGACAGTCAAAAACCCGCAAGTGAAAAACTGAACCGCAATTGCATAACTGCGACGCAATTGCTAAACTGAGACGCATCTGCCTGTCAAACTTTTTAAACTGCACAGTCAAAACCAGAGACCTCCAAACTGTCAACCATTTGTCAAACTCCGTCATCAGAAGGATTCTGCCAGAAAACCAATTTGAAATTGCTCAAAGTCTTGTCCCTTAGCTTGCATTGACCACCTTAGGTTTCATACCTCACCCCATTTAGTATCATACATTCAGCATTACATTGTCCCTAGGCTCATATCTTGCATACTTAGGAGTAGGAAAATCTCAAGCACCCCTTAGCAAAATCATTGTTTTCGAAATTAGACCCTTTTTGGACCAAGTCATCACACATCCTTTTAGTCATTGTCCTCTTTGGTGAGATTTCTTCCAACTCAAAAGTCTAGTTAGGAAGACTCATTAGTCATCTTGTCACCTTGTCATTAACAACAAAGTCCTCTAGCAGTCCACATCGAAAACAAAGTTCAAGCTCAGAAGTGCTTAGATAGCCTCATTTTACATTGCATCCACATTGCATACCTTACTCACAAAAATTCAAAAACAAAAAAAAAAAAATAGTGGTCATTTTAGTCGTCAATTTGAACCTTAGACTTCACCTAGTGTCATACTTGCATTTAGTGAACATCCCCTTTGAGCAAGCTCATTTATGATCGAAACCAGACTTCAAAAGCAAAAAAGACAAATGGAAAACTTCATGCCAGATCCCAACAGTCCTCCACATGACTCAAACTGGACCGCGAATGATCCCTTTACCAATCTAGACAATCAACCTCTAGTGACAACACAATCCTTACCTAACAACTCATTCGAGCGCTACATGCAAAGAGATGAAAATGGTCAACTCCTTCAAGAACACATAGAAGCATTGACACAAGACCCAGAGGCCTACCAGTTGGCTGAAACAATAGCACGTCACGATAGGGACAGATTCGTAGCTATGCTCTTGAGTGAAGGAGCTAGGTTACCACCAGGATTTGACATTAACACATTACATGATCCTAATGCCAACAATGTTCACAACATCTCACACAGTGGTCAAGTTCTAAATACTACAAGCAACATCCCTTTTGGCACAACGACATTGCATACCACATCCAACATCCCAAACATCTCCAATATAATAAACGCTACATCTATTGGGGGATCACAGTCATCCACAACATCCACAACACTACCCCAATTAAATACAACCTCTCTTGGTTCCGTGACATCATCGGCAAATCATTCCAATCCTCCTGTTATCCCAACAGCAAACACCACAGGGGCATCCTCAAGTCATCACAACTCCCCCTTGACAACTACATCTACTACCATGAACACAACCTCAACAAACGCATTCAGTAGCAGTTCACAACATCCTTTGGGAGGACCCACAGGACGTATCTTCATACAAGGACAACAACAAAACGTTAACACGACAACACAGTCAAACGTCACTACCTCCCAAGGTACAACTGCCAATGTGCCCTTTGTGCAAAATCAGCAATTCACACAAAGTGGCCAACTGACTCAACCCATGACATCGTTAGTACATCATAACATTCCTGGTCACAACATCCCCCAAATAATGACACGCATAGCTGGGGGACATATTCCAACATACTCATCCAACGTTCACACTCATCAACATGTGCCTAGTCACAACTTTCAATACCAACAACACACATCATACGTACCACAACAACCCATACCGCCACAATACACCTATACTCACGCAAGAACACCTGGTGTACCAGGCAATCCAACGTATGGACATGTCAATGACCCCACCATAGATGAACTCAAAGCAACAGTGCGGGATATGGCGAAGCAAATGCAAAACATGCTCATTACGGGTGGAAAATCCGAAATATCATATGACTTGGACGTATACCCATTCGACACAAACTTACGTATGCCTGCATTTCCGCCAGGATATGTGTCACCCAACTTCACTAAATACAAAGGCAAAACAAATCCCATTGAACATCTTCGCGAATTCGCAACTAACTGTATGGATATCGCCTACGAACCCACATACCTGATGAGACTCTTTTCCAAAAGTTTGGCGGGTCAAGCCCTTGAATGGTTTTCAACACAAAAAGATATCCAATCATGGGATGAGCTCAAAAGGAGGTTCCTAAAAAATTACGCATACAATATTGACATGGACACCTCTATCACTAGCTTGTGCAATCTCACACAAGAAGAGTCGGGTGAGACATTTATCCCGTTCTTCCAAAAATGGAGAAGCCTCGCTAGTCGATGTCACATTGACATTCCTGAAAGGGAAAAGGTCGACATGTTTTTCCAAACACTTCTAGGGCCCCTCAAATTCGCATTGCAAATACATTGTTGCACAACCTTCACAGAATTAGTGGAAAAGGGGGTCCAAATTGAGAAAGCCCTTATCGCAAAGGGAGAACTGAAGTATGGCTCCAAAAATACAAACACCAACACACCCGCTGACAAAAACAAATATTGGGTCAAGAATAAACATGTCACAAACGATGGTGTTGTAGACGCCAAGACTGCAAGTCCCGTATTGGCTCTGAAAGGGGTACAACAACAAAATAGACCAACAACGACATCGACACCTCCCCCTAATGCTCCTTCGAGCAATCAAAATGGTCAAAACCGTCAAGGACAATATCGTCAACCAAGACAATTCCCTAGGGGTCGCACATACACCAATTTAGGTGAACCCATTGCAGACGTCCTCAAGAAATGCATTCAACATGGGGTCATCACACTTCCGGAAATAAAACCTTATGACCCCGGACAATTCAAACCAGCATGGTGGGATGACAACGCAGTTTGCGAATACCATCGGGTCAAAGGGCATACAACCTCCAACTGTAGACAACTGAAAAACGTAATTCAAGACCTTATTGACAATCACACTATCGAAGTAGGTGGATCGCAATTCAATTCCAACTCGGATCATACTATACACAAGAATCCACTGCAGGATCATGGTCCCCATAATGCTTCCACTTCAGCTAACTTCACCCGAGCCAAGTACGATTACTCTGGGGGACCAATAATAAATAATGTTAGAACAGACGAGGAATACATCCACACCATCACGATCAAGAGAGCACCACAGTGCAATGCTACTACGCGAAGTGGCAAGGTCACTATACCCAATCCACCTCCCCCTAGACAAGCCAAGATTATTATAGGAGGCCCATCTACTAAGCAATCACAACCAGCTCCATCAGCTAAACAACCAAAACCTGTCTCAACCCCACAACCGGGAAAACCGAAAAGTCAGTTCAATCTCATCGACCAACTAGGAAAGACTCCTGCGCAAATATCTATCCTTGAGCTGCTTCGCATTTCTCCCGCACACAAAGAAATCCTGGATAAAACTCTCTTAGAGTCGTCGGTCCCAAAGGACATCGATGTCAATCAGTTTGAAACCATGGTGGGATATCTCACCACGCCGCACCATGTCACCTTCTTAGATCAGGATTACTCATCATCAAAAACCAATCACAATGATGCGTTACACATAGAAGTTTTTGTTCACAAGCACAAGGTTAGACGGGTTTTAATAGATGGCGGAGCAGGGTTGAATATATGCTCCCTTAAACTGGTTAAGGCTCTTGGATTCTCTGATGCATGTGTAGACCCAACAAAAAGCATAGTGATCAAAGCATATGATGACGAGGAACGCTCTTCGCGAGGTGTTATCTCTCTCCCTATTAGAGTGGGACCACTCATTGTCGACACAACTTGCCAGGTCCTAGATTTGGAACTACCATATAACATTTTACTTGGCCGTCCATGGATCCACGCTTTGAAAGCCGTTCCGTCAACATACCACCAATGCCTCAAGTTCCCTTTTGACGGTACAGAAATCACCATATACGGAGACCCCGACCCTTTCCAATATTGTACCAATTTAAGGGGTGTCTCTGAAAACCAAGTACCTATTAACCGGGAAGCACTTGGCTCCTCGTCCAAATACATCGACCCTTCCATGCTCGGGTCATCTTCCACATCCACTCCATCCACGTCTTCTGACATATCACAACCCTCCACCAACCCTAAGCCCGAATCAACTGATAAAATCCAGGACCTCGGCTACGGAGAGTTCAAACTAAATACAGCATACAACATAACTACAATACCTACTCCTCCAAAGATATATGGTCGACCATGTTTCAGAATGGAACCGCAAGAAACATTCAAAGTTCCACCGAATACAGTTTTCATCAAGTGGGGAGACATGAGTGACGAAGATCTTACCGACATCACAGGATGGATCTACAAAGATACAGTCTCACTACCTCCACTACCAGTCCAGAAATATGGCAAGGGTTACAATATCATGAAGGCTAAAGGCTACGATGGTAATAGTGGCCTTGGGAAAAATAAAACTGGTCGAAGAGAACCCATAGAAACTTTCCAAATTCCGAAGTATCTTGGATTAGGGTTTGGTTCACTCGACAATGACGATCGACGTACCCATGAACTTTCCAGTGAGCGAGTACATGCTTCTGAAAGTGTTGAGACTACTGGGGAATACCTAACTGAAACAGACTCTCACGAGTGGGAATTTGGCTCCGAACGATCCCTAAGTGACTGTTGTCTTGATGACTTGTTTGTCGAACTAGGGGAATTGACCTCTGAACAACGATTTTGGCAAACATTCAAAATTGAGCAGGCACCAAACAGTCAAAACCCCACTACCACGCCTCATGACACGCAACAGCCACCATCCGAACCCCCTCAGTCTAATCTATCCGAAGTATCAGATGACATTGATAACCAGGGCTCTCAAACCTTCACCCCTTATTATGATAACGAACATGACACTAGTGAAGGAGAATACTGGATAGAGTCCGATGTCGAGTTGGACGATGATAACCTCATCTACAACATCAACGCATCCATTTGTATGCTATCGGCATCCTCACCCGAATTCACTAGCCTTGACGATGGCATTTCCTTAGTCTATCCTGAACTAGTCGATTGGGACCAACAAGGACCGCCAGTTCTGGACACATTCCAAAATGATGAAGCCATTGTCACCATGGACATGGACAAGGCTACCAAGTGGCTTATCACAAATCGATTTTTCATTGATCTAGGATCAGACGCATACTCTTGAGATGGTTCCGGCCCTCTAGTCGCAAAAAGTAAAATAAAGTAAAAAAATGAAACGGGCTCTAGGTGAAAACCGAAGGCACCTCTGACCAGAAAATAGTAAAACAAAGGACGATTCTCGTGAAAACCTCCTGAGGCTCAAAGATGGTGAGGACTGACTTTCCCCGCCACCAAGAGAGACTTCGTCACGTTTCATGAGTACCCATGAGATAAATATTTCACCCTTAAGACCCCTAAGATGGTCCGACGGCGCGATCATTGACTCCGGGATGAAGGAGAAACCAGGAATTTCACAGCCCCGGCAACGTAGTCGGGAACTTCGTAATGGTCCTACACCGACATGCCAGGATTGGACCCCAAACTGGTTCTACATCATCTGCCGCTAGTACCCAATGCTAAACCAGTCAAGCAGAAGTTGCGCAAAATGCACCCACAAGTTGCTCTATTGGTTAAGGCCGAATTAAAGAAATTACTGGATGTCGGATTCATAAGGTCTATAGATTATGCTGAATGGATTTCCAACCTAGTACCGGTGACAAAGCCAAATGGACTAATTCGGGTATGCACAAATTTCCGGGACCTAAACAAAGCATGTCCAAAGGATGACTTTCCTTTGCCCAACATTGACATCATAGTCGATTTAACTGCAGGACACGAGATGCTATCCCTCATGGATGGTTTCTCTGGTTATAATCAAATCCGCATTGCTCCTGAGGACCAACACAAAACAGCATTTACTTGCCCATGGGGTACATACTGTTTGAACGTCATGCCTTTCGGTCTCAAAAATGCAGGTGCCACATACCAAAGGGTTATGATCACGATCTTCCAATATTATGATGCAATAAATATAATGGAAGACTATGTAGATGACTTCCCATTTATTGGCCAAATCAACAAAAGGAAA
>VDFB02076686.1:0-38741 GCA_007258455.2 Sequoia sempervirens | reverse complement strand
ATTTGCACGAATTCCAAGACAGCACCAAATGGTACGGCCCAGCTGAGTAGTTCGATTTGACTTTAAAAAATAAATACACCAAACTAAAATCTGAGATTTGAGACAAAGAATCGCCTACCCCAAACCATGAGATAAATGCAATACCCAGAACTCTGTTTTTTGTATTTTTTGACTTACAATGAAAAACATGGATCTGCTGTGTTAAATCAGCAAATACAGAAAACTCTCTAAAAATGCAGACTTACTTAACAAGACCAAACTGAATACAAAGCACAAATACAAATGAACTCACAAATCTACCTTAAATAATCAACCCTCTCCACTAGATGCTATCTCTCACACCTAAGTCGAGCCTGCATCAGGGTATCTACGGGCACCTAAATCAAGCTTCGCAGCATAACATTAGCATAGACCAAAGATATGAAATTCTTTTTTATGTCCGCTTTGACTTCACGAAACCCTAAAATCCAACTCAAAGTTCAAACCCTAACTTTTCCTTCAATATGGCGTCCTTTTCACCTTTAGCTCAATAATTATATTTTAATTAAATCTTCACCTTGATAAATGCGCCCCAATTAATTTGCTTTGACTTAGGAGAACTCATCAAATATTAAATATAACCTTAATGAAGGTGCCACCCTTTGAGTCCACCTTTTAAAATAACGTTAAGTCATTCGACTAGGCCAAGGTGATAAATAACATTTTAATTATAATGTTATTTTTTAAGTGAAATGAGCTCGACTTCCCAGAACTGCATTCTGAAGCCCAAAACTGAATCCGCCACCTGAGTCAACTGAAGGGAAAAGTCAACTGCCTGATACCATCCTGTTCACTGCCAAAAATAGAATTTACTAAAAATAGTAAATTCCAAAAAGTGCTCTGAATGCCGAGATGAACATACCGCCGGCCTCTGAAAACCCAGAAGGAATCTGCCATTGAATCCACCATCTCTGAACAACGACCTCCTCAAAAATAGGAAACCCTAATTTATCTTCCGACTAGCCTTCGGGTTTCCAGAAAAAAGGCCAACGGTCACAAGAACAATCAGGTTTGAGAAGGGGACATTACAATCCGCCCTTCCCAAAATTGCTTGTCCTCAAGCAATACCACCACAACTCCAGTAGTTTGAAGACTAATCCATACGCAACAAGTATGATCCCTAGTTCCCAAATGCGTCTCAGGAACAACCCACCATGCTTCCGCTGCACCACTCTGATCACATCAATGAAAATATCGTGCCAATGCTGCACTGACTCCCCTTGTAACTCCAAAGTGTTACCATCTATGATTCTCAAACTGAAAGATCTTAAAGGAAGGAAATCAAAATCATGCAACATCTCATGTCCACGATCCCCCGAATTAACAGTATCAACCATACTACTGTCAATCACCATTCCAAGCAATAGGAGAGATAGACTATTCAAATCAAACTTGAACTCTTCAGTATACCTCCACCTGATAACAAACGGAACCATGCCTGCAAGTGTGATCTCTACAAATCTTCTTGCAAGGAGGGAAGCATTCCTTTGCAAGAGCTCCACAAACTCATACTCATGTCTCCGCATAAAGCTACCATGCCTTATCTGAATTATACTGGCACAACCATGAAGACTACAAAAAACAATCATAGTTTCAACCCCATGAGCCTCCGAATGGTGAACCAAAGCATGTGAGCTACTGCTGTCATGAATCAATACTGAGAGTAAACTGTCAAAGTTTACATCATCAACCATCATAAGATGAATTTGGAGGGTAGGAAAAGTGTGAAGGAACAAATAATTACTGCTGATCAAGACTAGGATCAGCGCAGTGCAATCTGATTCTCGAGTCCTACCCAAGGGAAAACAACAACACCACTCCAAATCCCAAGCATGAGCATGTGAGATGACCATCGAGCTGCAAAGTAACACCTCCAAGGTGGTTGGAAAACACACTAGATTCATCTCCATGAGAGAACTACCACCTCTTTGATCATGAGTGATGAACCAACTCTCCTGAATGCGAGAAACGCAACATGTAAAGTGGCTGGTCTGCCTCAAACCAGCGAGCTCGAGTCTCAAAATCTGTCCTGGTTTTAGCCGGGAAACACATTCAAGAGCAACCAATCGTTCATTTCTCCAACCCATGCTCAAAATCTCTCTCCAATCCATTTGTTGATGAACAAATGGAACCATCAAGAAGCTGCTAAAAAAAAGAACGACACCAACAAGTCTGAAAATTTGATTCTTGTTCCTCCATAATTTCTTCTTTCCACAAACTGTATGCTCCATCAACCCTTGTCGAGAATCCCAAGCTTGAATACCCAACTGAAAATAATCTCCAACACTCCGGCAAGGAAACATAGCACATCTCTGAGTGCTAGTCAAAATCAAGTGCATACTTGTAAAATTGGCATCCCCTCTGATGAACCTTTGAAACCAAACCATGAAAACTTCCGGAACACTGAAGCATGAAACATAAGATGACTTCAATTTCAACTCCCAGAGCAGACTAGCATCCCTCAACCCAAGGAATGGATTGACAAGAGTGCCATCACCATATTTTGGTCCCTTTTCCAAAGTGAAGACTGCATCCTCAATTCCTCTTAAGCATTCTTTACTACTCAACATACGTGGCACATCGTCATGGAGTGATATCAAGGCATCCTTAGATTGGAGTTCACGCTTGACCTCATGCTTGGTCTCTTCACTACTTGACTCTTTTTTCAAAACAAAGAGAGGATTGTCATAAGTTGCTTCAGCACCCACTACAAAGAAGGGATTGTCGAAGACTTGGAAGCCATTCCTTACGTCTCGCTGCCCCAAATCTGCACATGCAACTTCTGACTTTCTTGAAATGCTTTCAAGATCAAACTCCTCTTGAAGATAGTCAAAATCTCCCATCACTTGCTTGATTTTTATAGCTCTTTGTGCATCCTCTTGCTCCTTGAAAAGTTTGAAATCTGCAAACTGGTCTGCAACCTCTGTTAGATCCAACTGAGTTTCTTCCAACTTGTCCTTTGTGGATTTAAGCTCCAAAGTGAGCTCATCAACCATACTCTCCCTTTCTTCGAAAACAATGAAGGCCTTCTTTGCAGATTCAACGGCATGATCTCTATCTTCAATCAAGCCTATGTACTCAGACTTTAAGGTCTCCAATGAGTCTCTGATAAGTTGCAACTTGGGAAGAGCAACTTCATATTTCACTCCTCTTTGTCTCTCTTCAAGCTGAGCATCCCAAATAAGCCCTTCAATCAGACTATGTGTGCGATCAAATCTAGATAGAGTTCGCACTTCATCTTCAACGGGCACCTCAGGTTGGCCTTCACACTCATAAGAATGCGAAGATGGTGAATTGCTGATAGGCTGTAACTGAAAATCAGAACTTTGTTTCACGCTTTTGCTGCCCTCATTGTGGCTCCAACATTCTTGTACTTCACCACCAACTAGTGGGGAATGCTCAATGTCTTGGAAAACATCATACTCCACTAAGCCTTCAACTCGTTGATTGCAATCAGCTTCATGTCTTGATAAATCAGATTTGTGTTTGGTAATTCCTCCAAACCTTTCATCTTCAAGAGCCATATGGCCCTCAAACTCTGTTTCCTCTTCCATGTTACTCTGATCAAACTTGAAAGCAGCCCCAAACTTAAGCATATTAACACCATTGTCTGCTGATAGAGAACCCTTATCAAGTTCCATTTCTTCATCCGGATCAAAGGGAAATTCATCCCATACCGGTTTGTCATCACTAAGTGCCTTCACACCTGGATCCCAAATGGTGAGAGGCTGATTGTTTCGATCACAAGAAGAGTGTTCTTTGTGCAACACTTGGAGTGTTGATTCTTGGAATAAGTCAACTCCCAACTCACTAAAGCTGATGTCTTCATAAGTACTTCCCTCTAATGGTTGGGTCTGAAGTTCAAACTCAAAACCACCCTTAGCACTGTCACTGAAAGGAAGTAAGGAATCTTTAGAGCTAGCTGTTAGAAATTTTTTATCATCCTTATCTTCAATGAACCTATCATCTATAGGTATGTTTCTGATCTCATCATGAACAGTCATATGCATGCCATAAAGGTTTTCGTGATCACTTGTAATAAATTCATCTTGTGAAAACTCTTGAGGAGTTTGAACAGCAACAAGAGGAAAACTATCTATCACTAAATCTTCAACAAGAGGAGGTACAAACACCTCGAAAACATTACCAACATCCTTTGTGAAGCCCTTAGCCTCAAAACCTTCATGAGATGAATCCAAATTAGGATTCAAGTCTGCTGCGATATTCTTCTCACCGAATTGATCTACATCACTTGCTATCACATGCAAGTCAAGGGGAGTATTATGGGGCTCTCCCGCACACTCCTCATCTGTCAAGGTTTCTTCATCCAACGCCCTATCATTTTCAGGCAAAATGAGCACCTTGCTTGTGCCATCTTCAACACTAGTTGACTGATTTTTCTCTTCAACTTGCAAATTTGTCGGCTGCAATCCACAAATAGGCACTTCTTCTTCCTTCATTGCACCTGCAACCATGGCATGTTCTACTTCCTCCTTAATCATTTTCTTGATGTAGTTGACCATAGCCCGCTTTCCAGGGTAATAAGTCACCATCCAATCCAAAAAGGTATCAAATGAAACATCGTTCTTAAACTCCTCTGTCATGCTTTGATAATCTTTATGGAGTTTGGCGGCCTCATGTTCACATTTCCTCTTGAATTGGCATTCTTTAGAAATCCCAATCAAATCCGACTTCTCAGACTTAGCATAAATCTTTCTGATTCCACACCTTAACTCAGGATCCTTCAATAGCGTACACATATCATGCATTAACTCAAGTAGAGACTTCTCTGTAGTCATCTTTCTCTGTTCGTAGTGTCTGGTATCTCTGTCACTCATCTGTCAAGTGAACTTTGTTGGGCACAGGATGGCAGGATCTTGGCTCTGATACCACTGAAATATTCCGAGCCAATTTTTTTGTTTTTTCAAATAACAGATTACAAAGCAGTGCACCCGTTAAGGTTAGAGAAAGAAACCAAAACGTGCAAGAAAGCAACTCTAACCAGAATGGCGCCGATGATGGCGAGCATTGGTCAGAGGATCTAAAACAAACTGCTTATGCTGGAAAAGGAACTCGACGCCAAGTATGTGCTACCCAATCCAATGCGGAGTGAGGGGCGACCATATGACGGAGTGAATACAAAACAATGCTTGAAAAGAAAGTGCTGAAAGCTGAAACTACTCAACACCCAGAATGTGCTTGCTCACCCAGAATGGGGAGTAGCTACCATAGGGCGGAGTTACAACTAATTCACTAGTATAGAAAGCAAGAACGTGAATTACAATTAATGACAAAGCAATATTAAAGGATGCTGGTCAGTACTACTGCCAGATTACAATAAATAACTATTGCCTGCAATGTCAATATATTAGACTCTTTCCAGATAGAGTACTCAACGTTATTTCTGTTACAATCTCAAAGGAAATCACACTACCAATTACAAATCAGAATAATGCAGATTGCTAGGACTGTCACAAACAGATCTGCACTTTAAACATATGATCAGCAGCTTACAAACAGGAAGAATTGCTCATAACTCCTTCAATACACATCCGATTTATATGTCATAAAATGCAATGTACCTTGAGAACCTAGGCGACCAATATGGAACCCCTAAACTGAACCAAATGCAGCTATTTCAATTTGCACGAATTCCAAGACAGCACCAAATGGTACGGCCCAGCTGAGTAGTTCGATTTGACTTTAAAAAATAAATACACCAAACTAAAATCTGAGATTTGAGACAAAGAATCGCCTACCCTAAACCATGAGATAAATGCAATACCCAGAACTCTGTTTTTTGTATTTTTTGACTTACAATGAAAAACATGGATCTGCTGTGTTAAATCAGCAAATACAGAAAACTCTCTAAAAATGCAGACTTACTTAACAAGACCAAACTGAATACAAAGCACAAATACAAATGAACTCACAAATCTACCTTAAATAATCAAACCTCTCCACTAGATGCTATCTCTCAAGCACGAAGTCGAGCCCAGACTAGGAGGCATTCATTCCTCGAAGCAATTCCGCAACCGTTTCGGCAGCATAACATTAGCATAGACCAAAGATGATGAAATGATGCACAAGACTCCTTTTTATAAGTTCCGTTTGACTTCACGAAACCCTAAAATCCAACTCAAGCTCAAACCCTAACTTTTTCCTTCAATAAGGCGTCCTTTTCACCTTTAGCTCAATAATTATATTTTAATTAAAACATCACCTTGATAAATGCGCCCACATTAATTTCCTTTGACTTTGGAAAATTCACCAAATATTAAATATAACCTTAATGAAGGCGCCACCCTTTGAGTCCACCTTTAAAACGACATTAAGTCATTCGACTAGGCCAAGGTGATAAAATAACATTTTAATTATAATGTTATTTTTAAGTGAAATGAGCTCGACTTCCCAGAAATGCATTCTGAAGCCCGAAACTGAATACGCCACTTGAGTCAACTGAAGGGGAAAGTCAACCGCCATACCATCCTCGTTATCGGCGAAAAATAGAATTTACTAAATTCCAGAAAATGCTCAATGCCGGTGATGAACATACTTCAGCGAAGCCCTCTCAAACTCGTATGAACGCTTATTGAATCCACCATCTCTCGAACAATGACCTCCTCAAAATAGAAACCCTAATTTATTTCCCACTAGCCTCGGGTTTCCGTAAATAACTACAAGCAATCAAAGTTTGAGAAGGGGACATTACACGTGAGCTCGAGAAATATCATCTCAAGTATCTTGATGAGGCACGCAGCTTATGATCTTTCAAGTCATTACATAACTCGCCTTTGTCGATCTATCATTATCATGAGCCTTCTATGGAGGATTACCGGGCAATTGCGCCAGATGACTTCAGGTTCGCAGACGCTAGCCTACGGCCGCTTTCTCTCAATATTTGCTTTTATCGTGAAGATGTGGGAGGTTTATTTATGAGAGGTTCTTTCTCCTCAGTTTTTTCAGAGAGCGTTGACACACGCCTTTTGCTTCTGCTAGCTTTGATTTCGCCGCGAGTACGCAATGGAAGGAAAGAAAGGTCAAGTAGAGTTGTTCAGAACAGCATACTTTACCTTGACAGCAAAAGGACCAGGAGGCTAAGTGTGCCTAGAGCAGAGCCGCCAGTGGTGAATCCTTCACTACCTTCCTCGCCAAGAAAATCGTCCCCTTCGGGCATGATCATGCTTGATGGTGGTTAGCCCATTACCTCGTGACTCTCGTGAGGGCCAACGTGCTGGTTAGAGGGTCAGTGGTACTTTCTGGAGAGTTTGATCGTTCTGGTTTTCAGAGCCCAGTGATTGGTTCACAGCAGGCGTTTGCAGTGCAGGAGTCGACAGCTTCTGACGGCACAAGATTATATGGTGTTTTGAGTGAGTTATGGGTTTTTAAGTGATTTAAATATTAATGGATTTAATATTTAATTATAAAGTCAAATTGACTTTATATTTTTAAATCACTTAAATATTCTCTAAAAGTGATTTAATATTTTTAAATCACTTAAATGAATAAAGTGCGCCCAAGTATTTAATTCATATACTATTGAAATGAATTAAATATTATTTAAAAGATTTTAATATCCAAAAGTGGCGTATTTTCTTGGGATTCGTGCCTTTGCATAAAAGGGCATTTCTGGCAATGAGAAACTCATCTTTGATACCGACTTTGCCTTGTGCTATTTTATCATGTATCTCCTCAGGACTTCCAAAGTTTTCTGAAACGTACCTTTTTCCATTGAAGAACTACAATTCTCGTTGAGCACTTCTTGGAGGCTGGGTGAGAGATCTGGGCTTGAATTCTGTGCAGCCGTAGAGAGCTTCATACGCAGGTTCACTCGCTGAGCCGGTGGCTTCCTATTGGATTTCGGGCCAGAGGGTTTGGGAGATGGCTCTTCATTTCATCTCGCGTATATCACTTGGCCGCACCTTCTGCGAGAATCGTGTTGTTTGCAGCAAGTGGCTCTTGCAAGGGCTGAAGTAAGATTTCTGGAGAAACACCTTTCTTTTCTGAGGGTTTCTCTTCATCATTTTAGGCGTTTGGCTTGTACTCTTCATCTACCACCGTTTTCAGGCTGGATTTTGCATTCTGTAGCTTTCTACACCAGATTTGGTCAGTTTTTCACCATCTTGGCTGGCAAACTGGACTACTTTCTTAAATAAATAATCTGGACACTTCCGGGTATGTTTATGAGTTCTGAATCCATTGTTGAGCATATTTATTATCTTCTGTATTGTCAATTCGCCTGAAATAACTCAGATTTACATTTTATATGCATTTATGCTGTGCGCCCCTTCTCTTTTGTCTATCAAACTTTCTCTAAAAAACAAAATAACACTAAAAAGACTTAAGAAATATTGGGGTTTGAGTTGAGAGCCAGCAGGGCTCATCACAGTGGTATCAGAGCATTCAAACATCATTGTCAAGTGCCAAAAACCAAAAACACAGCAATTAAAAGTTTATATCAGCATATATTAGCTTTACATGACAAGTGTATGACAAAATTCCCAAGGTAGAAATTGAAAGGTTTTGAGTCTATATTAGCAGGGCTCATCACACAAAACCTAAACAGAAGAAGAGGAGTAACCCTCCTAAGAAAGGTCAAGCGCCGAACAATTCAAAGGGCAAGATGCTTGCTATTAATACACACACGAAACCTGATAGACAGCTTATCACAGAGCCAGTTCAGAGGCTAGTTCAAAGTCCACCAGTACTTGAGGTTCAACCTCAAGTTCCTATACCAGTTTCGGAGCAGTCACCAGCACCAATTCACATTGAATTGGATTTGGACTCTCCTTCTCACAGTAGTTTTTCTACACATTCACTTTCGTCGCAACCTCATGTCGCTAGTACAATCCCTTCTAGTAGCATTAGCAGAGATCAATCTTGGATCGAAGCTCAGCTGGGAAGGAAGAGGAGGCAGCCATCCTATGTTCTTAATCATTCCGATTTTGATGAGGTTTATCAGGATGTGCCAGACAAGAGGATCAAGAATATGGTCCATGTGGAGAGGAATACTGACATGGAGATGATCGTCGAGACTGCTATACCTCCACAGGGGAAGAGCTTGGGTGAGTTGGAATCTTAGGATTTTGAGGTTATCACAGTCAACCTTGGTCGTAGCACACGCCAGACTCAGGTTGATCTCCTACAGGTCGCTACAGACAGTGCCAGGGATAGAATGCTGAAGGACGGAGAAGATAAGGCAGCCCTCAAGGCTGAAATCAGACAGCTTCGTCAATACATTTCTAGCCTTGTACACAGGACAGAGGTCATCGCTACACTCCCACCGATGCTTGAGCCTCCAGCAGAACAAGGCCAACTTAATCATTTAGTTGCATACGGCAAGCGTTTGGATGAGTGGGAGGAGTTCGTTGCTAGAGGCCGTGCTATGCTCACAGAGTTATATCAGTTGCGGTACAATGCACGAGAGCTCCGTATTCGTCTCCAGGATGAGGAGCAAGATATGGTGATTAATAGACCCCGGGATGAGATTATGATTGCTCACTGAAAGTGTGGCATATGAATCAGTCACTGCATGCAGCAGGGATAGAGAAGTTATCTACTCTTGGAAAACACAATTGGTTTTCGGCTAAAAGATAGAGGAGACTATGGCATCAGAGTTGGCTGAGAGTAGAGAGCACGTCACTAGTGCACTCCGGTTTGTGAGGACTTTAGTATCTCGCTTACCGTGTCGATATCAGATTGAGGGTGGTGCCTATGTTGAGCTTATCGATGTTCAGTCAGAGCTCCAGGCACTCATTCATACCATTTTCAATGGGGAGACCGTTGGTTGTAAGATTTCTCAGCTTACAGTCATGTCAGCGTTGTTTGATGAAGCAACGAGGAGCAGAGGTGAACTTCAGTCCCAGATCACAGCTGGTGAAGATATGCTGCACCGGCATAGCATTCTTCGACAAAGTATCAGAGCTCCAGATAGTGATGCAGTTAACAATGTCGTTGAGGGATTGGTTGCTCGAGATCACGATCAGTAGACTTCAGTTTCTACCTCTCAGGATAGACATTTTTCACAGGAGTTAAACTTGGCGTTACTTTCTCAAGTTGACTCGTTGTCTTGTCTCATGCATATCTATTCTGAGATTTGCTTTATTCACTTGGAGTTTCATTTAGGGTTTCCATTAACTGATGGTAGTGTTCCAGTTAACATGCTTTCAATAAGGACGTGCATGCTTGCACAATTGTCCATTTTTAGATTAGATGTTTCGGTTAACTGATGGTAGTTTTCCAGTTAACTGTATTGTTTGCTTTATTAGGGCTTAGCAATAAATCTTGCATGCATTGGAAGACTGTAGTTGACTCAAGGTGATTTTAGGGTTCCTACACCTTTCGATGTCTATAAATAAGAGTTTTTGCTCATTTGTACATAACTTTTGCACGAGAGAGAAATATATGCTGTGCCTACCTTGCCCTCAATATTGCTCTTTTTGTATCTGTTCATGCGTTTTTGCTGTTATAATGAATTGTTATGCCACATAGGGTTTCATGCAATTACAATGGTGAATTCTTTCCTTAGTTAGATCAAATCTGTTTTGTGTTCAATAAACTTGTTCAGATTGAGATGATAGTTGTGCCACCTTGCCTTCAAGTAGAGAATCTGTTCTTGATTATCGTTTGATGTGTGTGAATAATAAACTTATTCAAATTGAGCTGATAGATGTGCCACCTTGCCTTCAAGTTGAGAATACGTATTGAGTTTATCGTATATTATTGTTGCCAATAAACTTTTTAGATTGAGCTGATAGATGTGCCACCTTGCCTTCAAGTTGAGAATCTATACTTGTTTATCGTCAGATAGTTACCCTTGCTCTTTTTCCTCATGCTCTGTTTTCTTGAGGAAACTGGATAGATTTTAAATCATTAAGCCTAGTTGTAGTTAGTAATACTGCGAAACCAGAAAATACTTAGCTGCAATGTATAGAGTTTTCGTGAAAGCCTTGTACCTCTACAGCTGAGACAAAAAGACAGGAGATTGTTTAGATTACTTTCCCTTTCCAAAGCATTTTTGTTAAGCACAACGAGGGAGCTTCCCCTCCTAATTTGAAGAGCACTCATTGCGTAGTGTGCATAGTTGTCCGTACCAACTTATACTCCAGAGGTATTAGTTGTTACGCCAACACAGTTGTTGAGTGCAAGCTGAAACTTAGAGGGTGAAGAAATTCGAAGTTGAGCTTTGAGGAGGGATAAATTTGAAGTTGAGAAGTTGCTGAAGTAAGCTTGGGTCGAATTTCTTCTAAGTGCTGGAAGTTCTGCTGCTGCAGAGAAAATTCTCTAATTGTTTAGAGGAGTTCGAAGTTGCTGAAGAGTGTTGAGGTTTGGAGTTGGATTTCAGTGCTGAAGCTTCTCATTTTCGAAAGTCAACTGGCAGCCTCAAAGTGATATTATTTTTCTAAGTTAAATTTCTCATGACTATCTCTCATTTTTGCAGGATGTCTGAAGCAGATAGAAGAGCAATTGGGAAAGAAAATAATGTTGAATCCAGCAAAGCAAATGCATCCAGATAGGCTATGGTCAAGAGGCTGAGCAAGTCTTTCCTGCCGGAGTCAAAGTTTTCTTCGAAGTTGGAGAAGTTGGCTGATACGAACTTGGGGTCTTTCAACTTGGAAGCTCTTTCAAAAGGCGAATGCTAGGGATTGGAGGTCATCACCCATCAATTACTTGTCATAATATTGTCAGAAGTGGACTTTATGCAGCTGCTGGTTTTCCACCAGCAATTCAGTGCCCGGAGTTGATCATGGAATGTGCTAACTGCTACAATCCAGAACAAAGGACTATTGTTGCACTTGATGGCAAGTTGTTTGCCAACCTCACACCTGAGGCCATTGGTGAAGCATTTGGAATTCCTGCTTACGAGAAGAGGATTTACAAAACAAGAGAACGTGCTGAGCGAATGTATGCTTCTACATTTGATAGATGTGCTGATATGATAAACTCCCGTTGCATGAACAAGCCTAAGCCAACTCATACAAAGTTGCCAAAGCAGATAATTTCAGAGGACTTAAATTAGGAATATTGTGATTTGATTATGATGCTCAGTAGAATTGGAGGGTGCCCCCAGAGGTTCATCTTTGAACCTTGGATGTTTTACTACATCAACCTTGTGCTGGACGGCAAGGAGCATATTGACTGGGCAATGATGATCAGTGATAATTTGCATGAACAACTCCGGAGTTTGAGGAGAACGAAGACATTTTACATGGGCTTATACATCATCTACATGTTGGCTCGTATGACAAAGTACAGAGGAATATCATACAAGGAGCCTATTGGGTGTGGCTCTCAGCAATTTAAGATACATGAGGCTTGACCATAGTTGCACTTGACGAGCACGTCTCACTACAAAAGGGTCAATGATGCCTTCACAATGCATATCACGAGGATGCTTCAGCAGAGGACTCATCATAGAATATCAAGAGAAGCACAGGAGCTGATTGAGAGGTACGGATGTTGGTTTATCCAATTTCTGAAGTTTACTTACATCAGGTTGCATGGGTTTTCATCATATCCATACAGATTGCCCATATACCCCACAAACAAAATGTTGATGTTAGAAATATCTAGGCAACTCATTTCCTATGATAAGATTCAAAAGAAGAAAAAGAAAGGAGGACTTGACTTCCTGATCATCATGGGAAATTCGGATGAAGTTTTCCCTTCACTGCAGGCAGCCAAGGAAGCTGGAAACGAGCTTCAGTTTTTCTACCTCTCTTATCACACTAGCAAACAACATTATGATCCTCACAAGAGTATCAGATGGATACTGTCAAAGGAATTCAAACATAAGGCAAATATTGAAGACTTTTGGGCAAGTGCGTCAGATGAAGCTGAAATAAGGAGAAGGATGTTTTCCAGAGTACCATTGAGCATGATTAGAGAATGTGAGATTGTCCCAATGCTAGACCAAGTAGACGAAGATATAAATGGTTTACACCCAGATTTTGAGACAGTGAGGAGTACATCGCTCCCACTTCCGGATTGGTCGAAGCCAAATATTACAGATTTGGATACACTTTGCATACCAGTCCTGACATTCACGAGAAGTTGGGTGGAGAAGCATGTGAATAGGCTTAAGAGCGGGTCAATTCCTCTTACTTACAACTTGATGGGAGATCATAGGTCTCCAACTGTTACAAAGAAGCAGGTTGCCCGAGCTCCAGAGTCACGAAGGAAAGAGCCAGTCCAGCCAAAGCCTCAGAGAGTTGAGGAAGCATCGTAT
This sequence comes from Sequoia sempervirens, assembly GCA_007258455.2. NCBI lineage: Eukaryota > Viridiplantae > Streptophyta > Pinopsida > Cupressales > Cupressaceae > Sequoia > Sequoia sempervirens. The sequence continues at coordinate 25,474 of VDFB02076686.1, read as the reverse complement.
ACACCCTTGAGGGATCATTCTCTGAGTATACAGGAGGTTTCATTGTTTGCAGATCAGAGGGCGAGATTGGATAAAGAACGGGAATTACAAGAGGCAAATCAGCCACCTCATAGGGAGTCAGTTGGCCAGAGCGTCAATGTACCTAGAACAGAAAACCGGCAAGAGGTAGTGGAAGAAACGGCCACGGATACTCACTTTCAGCGGGAGATTGATGCGGCATTAGAGGATGATACTGCTATAGGGAAAGAGGCCCAGGGTTTAGGAGATACTCAGCCTATTGAGGTTGATGAGCCTCGTCAAAATGAAAATAGAGAGGAAGTACGTGAAGAAGAAGCAAGGGATGAGCAGCCATTCATTATTTCTGACCTGCAGGAGGTAGTACCGGATTGGCTCAGGGACAGGATGAGGAGGAGCCCCGTTGAAGAAACTAATCCAACAGTTGAGATGGAAGAATTCTTGAGTAGGATTAGTGCACCTCCAACAAAGAAGAGAGCTAGGAAGTTTTCAAAGATTTCAACAAATGAGGATGGCTCTTGCACCCTTCACATGGCTGTACCAAGGGTTGAGTGCGATCGAGATGAGGCCATTCCAGAGAACTATGTAATCACTACCATGGAATTAGGCCGCCCCACTGGAGCAAAGATAATTGAGGAGTGTGATAACTCCTACCAGGCACTCAAGGACAGGTTGCTCCGGATTGAAGGCAAATATAAGAAATTGAAGGAGCACAAGACATTGATTGGTTATGTACAACACTTGTCTTGTCCTTGTGGGCAAGAAAATCCTGTAATTGAGCTCCCAACCGAGTTTCCCTGAGAGTCTGTCAGTGGTTTGGAGAACTTGAGGAAGATGGCACAAGAGGCGGATAAATGGGTTGCTAGTGTTTGTGCTGAGACAGAAAAGTTTATGGAGGATCTTGCTCATTCTTATCAGCAGGCTTCTGGCATTATGGCACAGATGGACACAGTTGATCAAGCTTAGGGCAATGCTCACATCTATCAGAACAAGGTTGTTCAGCGTCTGGAGGCTTTGATGCATACGCCCTTGCAGAATTTGGTTGAGGGAGGCGTGATTCAGCAAGCTGCTAGGTACGACTTTATTGGCTGGTATTCTTCAGTGGTCATGGGCCAAGGTTTCTTTGATGCGGCACGGGCAAATATGGCCAGAGTCAGAAAGGCCATGGGGAATATTATAGATGGAGTCTTGAACATGCTTGAAGCTATCTTTGCTAGGAGATTGACTTCGGAGGAGGTAACTACGGATAGTTTGAGTGGATTGATGCCTTTCTTCTCTGAGGTAAATGCTTTTGTGCAGGATGACTTTGAGAATACCTCAACTTTCTCCAGCCTAATTCAGAATACCCAGGATGCCTTGACCGCTTGGAGGTAGTCTTGCACTCGACATGGGCAGATGGTAACAGTACTTGAGTTTCAACTTGATCATATCCCGCCTATTTCAGTTCAGGAAGTTGAAGCAGTACTAGCCAGGTTCATTGATTTTGCAGCCAAGGAGAAAGAAAATGGAAACGCCCTTCTGAATGATGATCTTCTGGAAGATGATGGTGGGCATTAATTGCCTATGCTATTTTGAGAGTGGTGGAGGATCCACTGTTCATTTATTACCCCCGTCCTCTTGATGGCAGTTTTTAGGGTGAATCTTGTTTAGGGCTGAGGTGGCGCAATTTGGGCCATTCAGCCGATTGTAATTTGAGTTGTCCATTGGACTGGGCCATCTATAAAAGGGGCATCCCCCCTCAATTGTAATTCATTAGAGATTAGATCATTAGGAGATTAGATCAGAGAGAATAGCATAGCATAGAGAGATAGCTTAGCATAGATTGATAGCATAGTTTGGAGAAGAAGGAAAGTTTTTCCTTAGAAAGCTTTGTAAGAAATTGTTGTGAACACTCTCATAATAAAAAGAGTTTTTCATTAATGATGATCTCATCTTTTGTTGTGAGCAGCTAGCAAGGTTTCTTCGTCCTTCTAATTCAAGTAGGATCCTAAAGTAGAGTAAATTTTATTTTATGCAAGTAGATTGTAATCGTGGAATGTGGTTTTCAATTTGAACAAGCTTTGTTTAGTCCATACCACTAGCAAGCTTACTGATGGTAAGTTTGCCTTGCGTAGTCAACTGGAAATTTGTGAACTTTACTTCGATTATGATTCACATGGTGGCATGCATCGTCGTGATGGTGTCTTTATGTTGAGTTGTGATTTGAAAACTTTCGGCTACTCCTTGAAGATTGCACCAGTCCTACGGAAGTTGTCCGAAGCGAGGCAAAGCAGAGTTCGATTGAAGTCTGTGAGAGTTGATCGCCACATCCCACTCTCAGATTAGTCCTTAGCTTTTCTAATCCCTGCAGCCATTCAATTTAGTACATTGCTGGTTAGTTTAGAAAGAAAAAGAGCTTTATAGACATACCTTTTGAGTCAAGTAAAATCCCCTTTCACTTAGTTCATTGTCTGCTGCCAAACAATTACGTAAGTCCCCCTTGAGATTACCAGCAAATCACATCAAGCCAACTGAGATTATCCACTACATAAAGGAACCTTGGAGTTGAATGCTTGAACTTTCTTGCAATCTTAGCATGCGGAATACTTTGATCAAGAGAGGACAAAGTATCTGTTGGAAACTTTATTCTGTGTTGGTGCGGTCATGAAAAACACATCAACACCACCATCATTCATTTTTGAGTAATCATTGAAGAAGGCGTATCATGCCAAAGTATACGCTTTGCTGGTTAATTCTTCTGTGTTTTTACTAGTTCATTATATCTGTTTTCTGAGTGAGAAAGAGTGGATTGTGAGAAAGAGTTGTCAGTTTCTGAAGTGCTGGGAATTGCTGGATTGATCTAAAAGTGAAGATTGCACTGTTAACATGTTGGTGTTACAATTAGCACCTCTGGAGTGCTTATTGGAAACAGACAGCTATTGCAAGTGTTTTAGTAACTACTCTTCGAATTATAGAGAGGAAGATCCCTCTTTGCTGATGTTTTCTGTAAAAAGTACAGTAAACTAATGTTCCTATCTTCTTTACTTAGCGGCAGGACACAAGGGTGTATAAACACAATGCGTTGCCACTAAGGTTTTCTCTGGTTTCTGCATATCTTAACTACAACTAAACTAGCTTTTAATCTATCCTATCTCCTCAAGATAAACAGAGCATGAGGGCATAGGAGCGAGTGTAACACTCAATTATTCTACTGTTTAATAATGTTAACTAACTACCAGTTTTAGCCGAAAACAACTAACTTGTTTCCATTCTAGGGTTTCCAAAACGATTTCAACCGAGTCAATTTAAATTCCCAACTAACTTCTAAGTTTTCAGGTTCAGCTGATCTGAAGCAACTAACAGTTTTCACCAACCATTTCACAAAAGATCAATAACTAAATAACTGTCAAACTAGGGTTTCCTTTGCAGTTAGAAGGAAAAGAAAATCATTCCCAATATCGTTACATCAATCAACTCATCAACTAACTTTTAAATTCCCATTTCTAGCTGAAAGAAAAACTATCAATTGTAAACATATAATAGAGAATCTCAGAAAGATAATAATTACTTTTCTTTGCTTCCAGAAAGTAACAAACAATTACTACAGCTATGAAACAAATGTAACAGCTGTCATTCTATGATTTAAGAAATGGAAAACTAACTGCCAACTTTCATCCGGCAATAACTAACTATTCCATCTAGGTTTCCCATTCAACCAATTAACTAACTGAGGAAAGAAATAACTTCTTTATATTCATTAACTAATTTCAGATCTTTCATTTCAGCTAAATGAATCAAGTAACTATCTCACTAATTAACTCCAGAATCTTACAACTACATTAACATAAAAGAATAACATTCATGGCATGAAGGTAAACTTTAATTAGCATTGCATGTACTTGGATTTACAAGTGAGGAAGAAATACATTTGACATCATCTTCATGCTATTATACTTGGGCTTCTTTATCAATGAGGGAAAGAGAATTATCATCAGGGGCTTTACCGCCCTACCAAGACCTACTGGTCTCCTGAGTTTCTTCAACTGAAGAACCTATCCTTCACGAGGGTAATCAACATGGATCAAATTATCATCATGCCTCTGAGCCTAGTGTCAAGGACCTATACCTCTTGATCGACCTTACTAAGGGTACCTCCCAACTAGAAAGGCCACTCTGATCAGTGGTATATTTGGTACTTGATAGCTGACAGATGCTGAATCTAGTATTGTACCTTGGCCAAGGATTTTAATATTACTAGCACTCCTGTGCCGATATCTCTGGCACTCTTGTGCCATCAACATTCTCACCCTCGCTCGACATGATTACATTGTCTTCAAGTTTTATTGTTTAGATGTCAAATTGGTTCACTTTTCATTTGTGTAAATAACAATTTGGTTCATAGTTCAAGCGTCTCAGGTTACATTTTAACCAGTGGTTGTATGTATTGAGAATGAGAGATTAACAAGTTCTTAAAGAATATTCAAAAGTGTTAATTTCGGAAACAGTCTGAACCACAACAAGAATGCGAACCTGATCAAGTTGAGTTCGCTAAATTAGATAGAGATTGATAGAAAAGATAATAACGTTTTCCAGGTTTCTTAATTGGAAATTGTTCAGGTCATAACCCCGCAAAAAACCCATTTATAAAATCAAGGCTTGCTTACATTCAAGAAAAGAAAAGAGAGTTCCAAAACGTTCCAAATTGGTCAACATGTGTGCAGACCAACCTCACCATCGACTGAAGGAAAACATAATTTATAAATGAATTGCTTGAATGACTTCAGGTTGACACTGATCCAGACTAGACAAGGGAAGAGATTGTTCACACTAGACAAGGTATTATTTCAGTGAAAACCATAGGAGGAAAATTTGTTCGATTTACTTTATTCTAAACACATCCATTTCTTAAAGGTATATGTTGATACAGAGAAGAAAATATCATTTTGAGTCCATCTATCACTCATTGATTTATATTCGAAAGTTAGCAGTGAATTTAAGAATCTAATTAATGGTAACTCAGGAAATACGATAGACATTACAACATTATGAATACGATGGAGAATCTTGCCGAGTACTTGCCTGAAAAATTAATGGAAACTTGATATCACTGGTCTCACACTGTAGCTTTAAAGCCAGAGAACCCGATGCCTCAGACAAGGAGCAGAGCCCAAGTTGAACAAGAATTTGACGCTATTGGACGGAATGAAGTTGTGCAACGAAAACTCTAGAGTCCAATCCACCATTTCCACAGAGCTTGCCCAATTGATTTTTATTCTCCAAATGCCAATAGCAAGGAGGAGAACAGAAATAAGAAAGAGCTCAAGCCAGTCGATGGATACAGGAAAAGAAGACTTATGAGGTAAGAACGAGAGTTTAGCACGATGAAGACGACAAAACAGAGTTGGAAAAGAATCTCGATGGCAAAAAAGAACTAAAGAAACCACTCAAAAACTTAACTCGTTCCTCGAGAGAGAAAAAGAGAGAGATTGCCTCGATGCCAAGATGAAAAAGATACAAAATGAAGATCCAATTCTCTTAAAGGAATTGGTTTAATTTTAGAGTTCCCCGACGGTTTACAAGAAGCTTTTTGACTGCCCATTCTTGGGCGTTTCTCCTCATAGTGGCGAGCTTCCAGAAACCCCGCCACAAAATCCTGATGCCAACTAAAATTTAATTTTCAAATTTGAGGCATGAAACATTCAAAGCCAAATTAATATTTACAATGCTAAATTAATGTTCCACATTAGTTCGCTCCTTCCAAAAATTTCTATATTTAATTATTTCATTTATTAATTATTTGTCATAACATTATTAATCAATTTGCAATCTCTTAAAAATAATTAAAGATTAATATATATATATATATATATATATTTAAATTAACTTATAGAGTAATTAATCACTTTATATTATTTATGGCCAAGTTACGATTTAGATATTTGTCATACACCGTCTCGAGGTAGACAATAAAATTGATCCATTGTTAACCATGTCCTCTCCCTGATGATATTTCCCTTTCTCTCGTGGTTTCGGCAATCTTACATCAACTCACAAGGATTATGGTTAGATCGTTCTCAACGACTAAATAATATGCATTTAAATTTAATCTCATGATCTCATTCAACTTCACATGAACAATAAATTCACTTGCAAAATAAAGAGTTTGTTAATATTACAGTTATGACAAAAGGAACAACTATTGCATTCTCAATGTCATAATCACATGAAAGCAGTTATTTGCAACTAACATTGCATTCAAAACACATAACCAAACATATAGTCTCAATGTAAGGGATGTGACAGCGAGAATGGATTGGTTGGATTACTTGAATCGACCGTCTCTCAGAATGAGTCTGAGGCTCTGAACTCTCAGATCTATGCTAGAATAAGGCTTTATGCAAGCGATCACTCTTTATGGTAAGATGGATCTCAGACTTGCCAAGGAGGAGGAACCTCTATCTGAGGTATAGGCTGGAAAACAACTCACTAGAAACAACAAATTACGATGATTTGGCTAACAGGATTCCTGAGGAGGTGACGACACCTGTTCAAAGTGTAGGCTGAAAGACAACTCATTACACAACATAAATGATAACCATCAACATCAAAATATCCAAGGAGTAGGAACCCCTGTCCAAGGAGGATATTGAAACAATAAGTTATAAGAACAAGATGTTGAAAGAACTCAGATCTTTAGATCAAATTGCATGTGCCTTTTGATTTCCTTCTTCAAGCTTTCTCAACAAATTACAAAGAATTGGGACATGCAAAGGTACAAATTCATACACAATTGCTCATGAAACCAATTAACTCTCATCCAAGAGTGAACAAATATGCACTTTCAAACTTGTTGGCAACAATGGTACAACAATTTTGGATAGTAATTAAAGGTTCACAAATAATGAGCCCAAGGCTCTTATTTATAGAAACCCAAAGGAGTAGGCAACCCTAAAATCTCCTTGAGTTAACAATCAGTTTTTGCCAATCAACAATATTTATTCCTATGTCTAAAAGTAGGGTGGAAATTTAAGAAATGAAAGCTACTTACTCCCAATTACTCTAATACCAATCAAAGTAATGCTATGTTGTAGCAAGTCATACTTACTGTCTAATTTATTGATAGAAATTAAACTTTATTTTAAAAAGAACTAAATGCTTTCTTTTTCATATTTGTGCATATTTGGGTGTTATACTTTATTAAATCAAAACACTTGTATCTGTTTGAGAAATAAATTAACAGAGTGAAATCCAAGTGCAGAGCAGAGAGTTATGTTATTGTTCTAACTCCAGTATTTGTATGCATATGTACTGTATAAGGTTGCCTAGATTTCTGAATATTCTTCATATTTCATCTGAGAAATACTTGTATTATAAGACTAGCTAAGTAACCAGGATGTCCATATTTCATTTCATGATATATTCATTTGATTTGCTTGCATGATGGGAAAATTACTTTGAAACTCAGTTTACAAGCAAAAATATAAATTCTACTACAACTGTTTTGGGATTTTGTTGAGCATAATTAATTTACTAAAGTGGACTCTCATTTATAGATATTTCTCAAGTGAATCTTCAATAGTCCAAACCATATATTTGCGTAACTGTGGCTTACACGAAATATATGCAGGCAAAAGCTGATAATGATAAACCTGGTCTAGTAGCAATATTGCAAAAAGTCTTACAACTTTATGCTTCAAGGGTGCTCTCACAACGGAGCTATGCTAAGAAAGGTATAAAATTTTCAGACCATAAATCTGAAATAAATACATACTTTACTCCATATACACACACACTTGCACATATGCTCATACACATAACGATGTATATTTATTTCTCATCATTTGGATGAAAATAATACATAAACATTATTTCATTCAAAGTTGGATGAAGAGGTCCATTTTGCAATAGAATACTAGCACCTCTTTGTTATGGATACTCTTAAACTTAATATACTCCATAGTTTTTAAATTTTTGGTCATTGTTCTACCTGAAATCCATACTCTTTTTGGTGCTTTATCTTTGCTTGTCAAAAACACAAGAATATTTTGTTGTAAATCAATGAGTGACTAGCTACAGTCCCCTTGGTTGGTGGATGTCTTGGACAACAAATCAGACATTTTTCAACTTCTAGTTAGTGTTGTTCAAGTCATGGTACCATTCCATTTACACAGCAAAATATCTCATATTTTTTGTAAATCCTCAGTAGCAAAAGCTCCTTTTATGCAACTTGCATACCTACCCACAATGAAAGATCTTCCCATTGCTTCCACCATTAAGATGAAGAGAAAGGAACATAGATGGTCTCCCTGTCTAAGTCCTCTGTTGGTTCAAAAAACCAGCAGTGCTGCCATTAAAAAGAATAGAGGGTTGCGAGCTTGAAATATAACTGAAAATTCATTGTCTCCATTCTAAAACTGAAACCAAACTTTTCCAAGATTTTGACCAAAAATGTCAATTGACTTTATGACAAGCCTTACTGAATGTTTTTTATGATTTATTTTGAGTAGCCGATTGCCAGAACAACTTTCACCAGATTTAGAACAAAACAACTTTACTTAGATGAAATGATCTACCTCCAAACTGTATTTTAAATTCTTTTATCTTTTCACGGAATGCAGTTCTGAGTTTTATTTTAAATATGCAGTTTAATGGTTTCTGTTTGTTTTCTGATTGTATGTTCTTGTACAGGCATAGCAATAAACAGAAATTTGTGCCATGAAATACTGTCGAAGGTATTCAATAGAACTAACATATTCATCAAGGTAATCCATTGAATAGAATTAACAGAGTTTAAAGAAACACTAGATGCTCTGACATTTTAACACACTGATCAAAGTATTCCAGCATTAACTATAGATATACAATAGGCAACAGGAACTGAGTATTCCCTATGGGTAACTGACCTTCAATAGCATATATAATCGGAACAATGAAAGCGATTCTCCAGATGACAGAATATTAGCACCACGCACCATTTATTTGATCTAGTACCCAAGATATGCTGGTTGTACACTCAGCAAGAAAAAAAACGTGTTCTAGGATAGCCTCAGAAGATTTGAAACTCCACCTATAGGCTGTTGTTTTTTCCAACTAGTCTCTGGCAACGTAAATGGATTGAACACAGCTAAAAATATATTAATCATGTGTCTCAGATGATATCGGTTAGCATAAATGACACTTCCACCAAATGATGGAGCATTCCTTGCTGTAGATTAGAGAACACGACTTTTGGAGAATGTATTACAAGCTACCAGGAAATTCGATATGCCCAGACTGCTCAAGATTCCCACACACGACTATTCCAGGTCGCAGTTCTACCAAGCCATCTTGTCCTTTGAAATCCGACGCACACTATACAGAAGCTGAAACTTGAGTTTTGCTATAACACCCACGACTGCATCTAAAATCCTGCTTCTACTGCATAGTTTTAGAAGACCGCTGAAAAGAATGTATTTTCCAATATCCTGTGAGGCCGATACTTTTTCAATATTTAGGAAAAAAATGGTACTACTCTGCAATGACTCTGGATTTCATTATTTTTTTATTCTCATGTGATAGCTCGTTCAATACTGTCCACAATCAGATATTGTCCTTGAAGCCTTCATGCGTTATCTACTCAACTCAACATAGTCTTGGTTTCTTTCAATTTTCTTGGGGGCATCTTTCAACGCCGAAGACAATGTCCTCTACAAAAGCCTCAGGTCCATGTAGAGCCAAACAGAAAATTCCTCTTTCAGAATAAACACTCTCAATGTTTCCTTCACAAAATTCTGCATATTCTCCTCCCAAATGCCTCCAATCGCACTATACTTCAAAATCGTAACTCCCAGGCGTTACTCACCGATTCTTGAAATTCAATCTTTGTTTTATTTTATTTTTAATAAACTTCTGACAGCTTCAGTATTCCCCCAACAAAAGTAAAAGATTTACTTAAATCTTAAATCTCCTTATATCTCCATAAGAATAAATTAAGTTTTAATGCTTTATTGAAAATGAACATTATGACTTAAAGCATCAATTTATTAGTATATGTATATATATTGTTAATGGCTAAGGGGAACATGACAGAGGATTAGGCAAAAATTGCCTCAACCCAAGGGAGATTGGATTAGAGATAATTTGATGGTGTAATGTCCCTAGCTAATTCTAATGTAAATTTTCAGTTTCAGCTCTTGGACATTTCGTCAAACACTTGTCCTTCAATCTTTCAACTGGCTGTTTGACCGATCTGATTTGTATTTTTGCTTGTGTTTGATGTTTGCATAAACTTAAATGACTTTTAAGAAATAATCTAAATACTGAAATGTAAAGAGGATGCAATGCAACAACTATTGGTAATCTTTCAATGAAGATATATGACTGAATTGACATGAAATATGCACTTACAGCTGATAGACATTACTACAAACAGTTGGCATGCTTATTTCAGACTTCATTCTAGCTGAACCAATAACTACAGCATATGGCATTATAGCAAACAATTTGAATGCAATCTCCAAATTCATGATATTGCTAGTGAAGTCTTCTAATCTGATCACAACTCATCTACACTAATCTGCCCTCAAGTGAGTGGCACATACAATGCAAAATGACAATGATGTCAACCCAAACCAATTTCTGACTTTGCTCATATGAAATGCTTATTACATTTTTTGAACTTGACAATGTCTCACCTACACACCAGCAAGTAAATGGAGTTAAGATGCAAACTAAAACACAACCAATTACTATTACAAAGGAACCTGATTTGAAGGCTCGGAGATGCTATGGTCAGTCTTGGACAATTTTCTTGCAAGATTGCCCCTGTTAAAGCTGTCCCAGCTTCAGCTACTTGAAGACTAATGAAGGAGCTTTCAAATCAAAGAATTCTGATGCATATGATGCTGTGCAAGCCTCCTTGAAATGCCACGAATTTTCCAGCAATAAATATGATCAAACGATAGAATTGAAGGCCCAAAGTACAGCGACTGGTTTCTTGAAAGCAACACGATTTTGTCAAGAAAATCGACTTCCCAATAAGCTGCCACTATGTTCTCTATAACTGAAGAAATCAACCTGAAATTATTTCCTTCAATCTCCTTCAAAATCTCAAACACAAGTTACTGCCAATGAACAACCACAAGTCTGCAATTATTTCCTCAAAACTGTATATCACCTTTCTCCCAAAATTTGGCCAAAGGCCATTAAATTTTGGCAATGATCAACAATGAATTCTTCTTGCAGTAATACAACAGCTACTGCAAGTAATCAGTTCTCCAAAATCGATTGCAACAATACTTCAGCTGCTACAACCCTTTTGATGCAATAATAAATCAGCTATTGCACCCAATCAGCTTATACTTAGAATTGCAATAATACAACAGCTATTGCAATTGAAAATCTCCTCAATGAAGCACAATGTAGAAACCGTGGATGGATTTCTCAATACAATCTCCAGCTAGGGTTGATCTTTCACAACCGAACCTGGTACTCTAGAGTCTTCAAACCCTCGAGCAATACAAGCCTCAACTTATACCACGCAGGTATGAGAAATAGAAATAATCCAAGACATGATAAAAATGGCTTGCCCTCAGCTCCTTATAAAGAATTCTCATCCACCTCCAAGAAGCTTCTAGAATAAAATATTATTTTATTACTTAAGTGACTTTATGATTTATTATTTTACTTTAGTCACTTTATTAAATGAATTAAATATAAAGTCATCATTTTGATATTAATTTATTAGAATAACTTTATAAATAATTAATCTAATATTTAATTAAAATAATCAATTAAGCTAACCTTTTGAAATATCATTAATTTTGGACAACTTAATCAATTAATTTAATTAAATCACGATACCTCCAATTTGGGGACATGACAGTCCTCCCTTCCCAAAGATTGCTTGCTACAGTTTGACTACAAAGCATATAACATGAGAATATAATGAAATGAACCTGATACATGTAGCTGGAATGATCTGCGGGTGATGACACAAAACTTGAAGATTATATCAGAAAATATATATAACTTCTCAAGCATGAATCACTGCCCTCATAATGACATCTCTGGCAGTCATGGAAATCTTCAATAAATAGATTGCAGCCCACGCGAACCTCCACCAAATACCACCGAAAACCAGCGGTTAGGGTCTAGGGATGGTGCGATCCACTTCTCCCATGAAATTGAGCAACATCAAAATGCTCTACGGCGGTAGCGATCATTCTGTCATTAGCCTTAAGTTTCCCTACCAAATGATGAGGACCTTGGAACTTATCACTCCCATACCAGTTTTATAATTTAGAATTTGCACTATGATATGAGGTTGAATCATCATGGCTCACTAACTGATAAGCAGCATCGTGTGTGCTATCAACTTCGCACACTTCTTCTTCTAAAGCATCTGCATATCCATCCAAAGAGCGATCCTAGGACTCATTTCCAATGAATGAATTTTCTGATTTGTTTTCCATGGTCTGACTTGAAAATCAGGCTTGTTGTGGCATGAATCTTCAACACAGAATGCATCAATAATACTCAAATCTTGAGTATTTTCCTTTGACAACTCCATAGGACCATCACCCTCATGTGAAAAAGTTGTTGACTCATGCTAATGCAAAGGAACCTCATTGTTGTCATGAAAAACAGAACTGTTAATAGTGCTGATAACAACTTCTTGAGTGATGTGAGTATCATTGTGGGGCTCCTCCATACTATTTTCATGTTGTAAAATTTCTTTATCAATAACCACTTCAGTTTTAACCCCATGTTCACCTGTAGGTTGAGAAACATTATCTGCTAACTTATCACCTTTTAAACCAAACTCATCATAGAGGCTTTTGGATACCTCACTTGTAGATACACCGAACCTCTCATTTTTGCTTTTTGATGAGGTTCGTCTTCAAATGGAATCTTCATACTATTGCAAGCTACGAGCTAATCTTTGTTGTGAAAGTGTAAGTTTTCGCTGAAGATCATTCAAGATGTCTTTTGTCTATTTCTCCAAACTAGGCTTCTTCTTTTTTGATGGTGAGGTAGCAAGGAAGGTGGGAAACAATTTTCCATCCTTAATTCTACACCTGCTATAGGTAGCCATTGATATAACCTTTTCTACACCTGCTATATGTAACTGATTTCCAATTGAGTTCTGCTAACATGCAACCATCTAGGTGTTCACCAAACTGACATGCAATAATGAATCCCCAATAGGATGGCAGGATTCTTGCTCTAATACCACTGTAAGAACCCTATGTTCTCCCCAACTATATTTCTGCACTTCTAATGGTTATTTTTTTGAATTTGAGCCTTGAGGAAAATTGTCAAATAGTTGTCTTGCGAAATCTGGGCTTGCTGTTTTGTGTTTTCAGTTTGATGTGCTTTGACTTTGATTGATGCAAAGATGTTTGAAATGCTTGATAATGATTGCTAAGATGTCTAACAATGCAATAGAAGTAAATTGCAAGTATTTTTGTGTTGTTCAAATGCATATAGACGGCCTAATTATGCGAAATGCACACCTACAGCCATGGACCATTTTTACAAATAGTTGGCGTGCAAGACTCAACTTCAATCTTCTTATTCAATGCTGATATAAAATGGACTGATTACAAACTCTGATTATTATGCTCAACAAGCATATTACTATGAATGATTTTCCCACTACCAATCCCTATCATGACCAGATTGTGTAATGCCTTGATGGCTGTGATTTGCTACAGTCTGATTACAAAGCATATAACATGAGAATACAATGAAATGAACTTGATACATGTAGCTGGAATGATGTGTGGGTGATGACACAAAACTTGAAGATTATAGCAGCAAATATATATAAATTCTCAAGCATGAATTGCTGCCCTCATAATGACGTCTCTGGCAGTCATGGGAATATTCAATAAACAGATTGCAGCCAACTCGAACCTCCACCAAATACCACCTAAAACCAGCGGCTAGGGTCTAGCGATGGAGCGATCCACTTCTCCCATGAAATTGATGCCTCTATGATGTCACATGAATTAAATCGTCCTCCTCCTGATTTCTGGTCGACCCCAAGATGGTAGCAAATATGATGTGAATGATAATCAAAATCTCCAATGCAAATCATCCCACAAATGCAAGAATAATCTCCTCCAAAACTTGCCTGTAAGCTACCAATAACTTCTAATGCAATCTCCAAATCGACCTCTGCAAATTTTCTTCAATAATAGCTTAGACTGAAAAATGTCTTCAAACCCTTTTTGAACAATCTTCACAAATGAGCTCAATACTGACTCCTGTATGAAGCCAATCCATGGGGCAACCCTTCGAAAAATCTTTCACAACCTCAGTTATGCCAATCAATGAGATTTTTCGTTCCCAATGATCAATAAATGTAGGAATTGCATAAACCCTAGGTTTCTTTGTCTCCATAGCAATGTTCTTCAAAATCAAATATCAAATCCTGGATGATACAATAGCCCCTCGTTGATCCCTTTTTATAATCTCTCCAAGAAGAGGTCGACCCATCTAGAAGATTCTTTTCAATCATTAATAATAATATTAAATGTGCATTTAATAACTTTATTATAATTCCTCAAAGTGGGCGCCCAAATTAATTATTCATTTTAAGTCATTAAATGGCCCCTTTAGACAAAGTTATAATATAACTTTATAATATGCTTTTAATGATTAATTATTATTAAAGTCACCTTTAATATTAATTAAATGATATAACTTGCACATTAAACCTTATTTTGCCAAGCCACAGAAAACTGGGATCAACACTGAAATCACCACATGTCCAGGTGCCTTACTATAAATAGAAACACTAGACTCTCATCACTTGGTGACTTACTATAAATAGTAAGTGTGTGAAACTGAGTCCAGAATCACCAAATGAAGGCCAAACTTGAACCACCCAAAGCTCTGGAGAAGAAACCTCTCTGATATGATCTGCTAGAAAAGACCCTCTGACCAACTGCATTAGCCTACGAGGGCCAATTAATAGGCTAATTCTTCGAACTTTGATGCTCATGAAAATGGGGACATTACACCTTTCGTAGATGAAGAAAATACTTCTCAAATTGTTTTTTGTTAGGGGCGTCGAGGCCACTAACATTCCATAGAAGGATATTTGTGGCTAAAAGGGAGGGAATTCCACCCTTATAGTGTAGTCAAATGGGATAAAAAAGGTAATACTCTTTTGTTTACTTGTTGCAAGTGACTCCAAAATATTCTCCTTCCCAAATTTACTCCCCTATTTTAGTTTAGGGCCATAAGTGATCTTACTCCTTTTACATTTAGACCAAGAAATTAAAAGATTTTCATAAACAAACAACTCTACTTCCTCATTAGAGCCTTCACAATTTGTCTCTAAAGTTGAAATTGAAGGGACCTTTGTACCAAGCTCTACTAGGAAAAACTTTGACTATGCAATTAAATTTATTATTCAACGTTTTTGTAAGGATTGAAGCAATTTGGTGATACTCTTTGAGAATAAGTTTATTGTCTTAAAGCAATGATTTAGAGTGGTTCAAGACATCTTCAAGAACTTCACAAAGAGGATGTCCAAAATCATCCAATGGAATAAAATCCATAGGATCAGCCAAAGGTTGAGCAACAAAGTTCTCCTTCAAGATAATAGAGGGTAAATACAAGATAATTGGTCCACTTTTTGGCCAAAAAGTGTAAGTCTTTTCCTTGAAAAAGTTTGCCATAGTTGGAGTAAAATTTTGAAGTGCTTACACAGAATATTAACATGGTGTAAAAATATGAAATGTAGGACTTTGTTTCTAGTTTTCAAATATGTAATTTATTCCAATACCCATATTATAAAAATTAGTTTTGTATAGCATGTACAAAAGTGTTTTTCTTAATCGTATATTTTGGGTTAAAACATGCATGTGTACAACTAGCATGATTTGACCTAAGTGAAAGTATTTTTTATTTCCTTTTGTGGAAAGATGCAAATGATAGTGAAGTTTAGTCAAGATAGTTTTTGTAATTTTTTAATTATTAGTTTTTTATTGGCTCTAATTCGTGTTTTTTAAAACCCCTAGTGTATGTCCAACATAATTTGAGCTAAACTAATTGTAAAATGAAATATTTTTCATGCAAATAATTGTGTCTAGATTGGTCAAACATTTTTTTAAAAAAATTCAAAATTAGAAGTTAAAAAATAGTAATATATGTCATTTCAAGTTTGAGTTCCTTTGTTTAAAAAATAATTAATATATAGAAAAATATAGTTGGTATGAGTTTTCCACAAACCATGAAGTTGTGATGTCAGCTTTTGGATTAAACTATGTATATTTTTCCTCTTCCTGATGATGGATTGCTGAGTGTGATCCGAAATGTTGATAGAAAAATATACACAATTTAATCCAAAAGTTGACATCACAATAGAAAATATGTCCAACAATTAAAAAAATCATATATTTGTAAACTAAACATTGTCATCTATAATGGGTTTTAATTTGGTCCAAAAACTCTTTAAAAAACATTGTCAGCCATATTGTCAAAGCCAATTTTTCTCTTGTTATTAACATGCCATCGTACTTGCAAATCCAAAGTTGAGGGTTGAGTTTCCAAGCCTGAAAAAAAGAACTGTAGGGTTTCAAATTTAAAATTTTATGGAATGTGTACTCGCTCCAAAAACATGTACTCATTCTAAAAGAGAACAAATATATGATATAAATAGAAACAGGTAGGAGTTTAGGCTCGAGCACCTGTTCTTAAATGGGTACCTATTTTTTATAAAATGTGTTCTTGTTCCTCTTGGGATTTTTTCCCTATGCGACTTCCACTAAAGTGGACTTAACTTCTTGCATCCACCCTTATCCTTTGTAGAAGCTAGATGGGTAGGAATAGACATTGAAAGAGATGAACCAAAAGAAGTTTACTTCTACCATTTAATTTGAAATCGTTTTGCTTTTCTAAACAAAAGGCTTTGATATGACCTATATTTTGACAAGAGAAGCATTTAGATTGAATGCCTTCCATTTCCACCTTCTTGATCCACTTTCCTTCTTTTGTACAAACATAATTGACTTTAGAATAGGTTTTGTAAGATCTATTTTAACACAAATTCAAGCATTGGAGTTAAGGTATTCACCCTTGACATTATCATCAAAACTCAAATGGACAATTTCTAATTTTATTAGGAATTAAATTATATTCTAATATTCTAGAGACAAATTGTATAATCTAAGCCAAATGGGGTTTACCCAACTTACAATTAGTAGGATTAAAATCAAGAACAGAACCCCGAAGAAACAATTTTATATTGTAGCCAGACTTTGTAGTATTAACAGTACTTCTCACATTTGGTGGTTTGCCAACAATTCTATTTTTGTCATTGCTTCATGCTTGATGCTTTGATGTTGGCATTGAACTATTTTTTGTTTGAAAGTGTCATGTGGGTCATAGACTCATTCAAAGTCTAGCTCAAGCCCAAGACTTTACAAAAAATTTCATGATATTAAGAATATCCCTTTCTATAATAAAATTTTATAATTACATTGTGTAATGTTGGGAAATGGATCCCCAAAGGTTTAATGTGTGTAAATCTTAGGTTAATGCCTTCTTTTTCCCCAACACTACATTAGAAGGGGAGATCAACAAGATGAATAGATTGACTATCAACCACAAAGGCGAGCCAATTAGACCTTGATCTTCCTTTCTTAGAGGTTTGGAAATGGATTGGAAATGATTTGACCTAATTGAACTATGACCTAATAATGTAAATGCAATATTCAGAAGATGCGCAGATGGAAATAGTAAACTGCAAGAAGATCTAAGAAGTATTGGAGATTGTGTACCTGTCATAAAAAGTTGGATTCGGCATGCAAAGGAGGACATAGACGCCTATAGGCATATGGGTCCCTAATGGGGAGTCCTGAAATTGATTTGGGGGTCCTCTGATGTTGGATTTTATCTTCTAATTCCCAGTTGCAAGGTTGTCGGAATGTTGTCAGTAAATTCTATAATTGAGTTCCATAGCTTGACAACTTTTAGGGCTTTGAATGCAACAATTGGCAATTTTCTTTCAATCCTTCTTCAATCCTCTTCAAACCTAAGATTTGCACATTCACAAAGAGAAGAGATGTTGGACCATTTAGGGGCTTGCCTCAGTCAAACCCTGTGTAAGTGTTTCCACTTCCACAATGGCAGTGTCAACGATATGAATGATAATTGAAAGGAACGAATGATGAAACCACAATGTGTTGCAACTCACCATCCTTCAATGGCTTCCTTGAAGGACTGAAGTCATACACATCTTCTCAAGGATTTGGATCTTGCTTGCTTGAATGCTTGAGTGCTTTGGAGGCCTACAACAAAGGTTAGCCTTTATAAAACATGAACATAAACACACATAAACTTTGACATGATGTTGGATCTTAAATTGCTGCTCTTGACTTGCTCTTGACAATAGTATTTGCTCAATAATGTACTTAGTGCTCATTAGATTTCAAATGATAAAAATAACTAGGTATTTATATACAATTGTACTAATTTCCCGAAAATTAGATTCCAAAAGCTGACACTTGAAATTTGAAATTTGAATGTTAAATTGCTGCCAACAACATATTAAAAATTGGTCCCCAGCAAGATAGGGGGACCCATATGTCCCTGGGCATATGGGTCTTGGCCCTATCTGCCAGGACATTTAGTGTCAGGATCAAAACATCAATTATTTGCATTTATTCAATGCTTGCAATCCTTTGGAAAGTGTTAAAATAGGCTTTGGAATGCATAATTTTAAGAAATTAGGAGCTTAATTAGGTTGAATAATTTAAGGGGAGCAAACATAGTGTGAAATTGTTAAGGGTGACAATCTCCAACACTACACATGGCAATGTGAGGATCTACACTTTTTGTTGTGGCTATTGAAATATGATTTATTTTTTTTCAGTTTTCTTTCCACATCCTAACATGAATACAATTTACATACGTGGGCAGTTTATATGACTTAAATCGACCTCCATTAGACTTGATACTAATAGAATTTGACCTCCATTAGTATTGATGATAAAACCACACTTATACTGAGGGGGAGAGTGAATTAGTATAGATCAAACTTTTCTTTTCTCATCTTAAACAATTACAACAATATTACCTCAAACCTTAATTATCCATAGTAATACCATATATGCAAGATCTAGCAATTAAGAACACATAAGAGGCACACGATTTTACGTGGAAACCCTTATGGGGGAAAACCATGGCAAAATATTGCTTTTATAAATCTTCTTACAAATTTCGTAGGCACCAACCCACTAGAAACTTCAATCCCCACCACCGAGCACCAACCCAATAAGAGGCATCAATCTCTTCTACTAAGAGGCACCAACCTTTCAATCTCCTCAATTAGGAGGCTCCAACCTCCAAGTGAATAATATGATAATTTGTTTGCAACTTCCTCTTAGATCTGTCCTTAACAACTACTCACAAATCTGCAATACACTCATAAATTTGCACTATAGTCTTCAAAATTTCTGCTCAGAAATGCCTCGATCTTGCTTTTATTTCTCTTGCAAGTTGATGCTAAATACCTCTCATAAATCTGTTCACATATCTTTCATAAATCTGCTCAAATATCTTTTTTATTTTTGCGCTTCATATGAATAATATTCCTTGAATTGTTTTATTTTAAGCCCTCTCACAATCCTCTATTTATATTTGTCAATCATGCCTCTTCACCCAAGAGGGGTGACTCTCCAAGGGGGTCAGCCCACTTAGCAAAAATATATATATATATATATATATTATTTTTTTTCCAAGGTTGGGCACACCTCTCTAGGGGGTCAGCCTCATGAATAATGAAACATTTAATTTAATTTTCATTTATTTATCTTCAATACCCCAACGGGGGGCAGTAAATTAATTTTATTTGGGGCCACCAATATCACCAAAGTACCTTTGACATCAATGACAATATTTTCCAACAATTAATTGTAACATATTCCAACAAATACCAATCAACAAACAATCATTATCGAAGAGGTTGAATGACAATGATGCAAATTCACCAAGTTATCTATCGGGAGATTATGATCAAGAAGCTAATATGGATGAGCCAAAAACTTGTCCATAAATTTTAAAAGCGCATTTCTATCTTTGTTCTTGTAATTTGTGAATATATACATTCTTTAGATCTCCCTTCTTTTTATTATCTTATCTAGGTAGATCTTTGAAATTTTTTCAACTCAAATAGATAGATGTAGTATAGTTGGGAATAGTATCTAAAGATTCTAAACATCTCATCCAATGATAATTCTTTAGCTAGTTGTTCATTTGTGTTATAAAATATGCATAATTGAAATAGATTGGCTTTGGAGCTTTTGCTGTGGATAAAGTCTTTCTTTCCTTAAAGGCTATTGCTAATGTGCAAAAATTATTATTAGCCAACCATTCAACAAATATATTCTAAATGACAATTGTTGATGTCAATAGCTTGTGAGCATAACTTTTTGATAACATGTGCCTTCTCTTCCTTAGAGCTATCATACCATCTTCATGCTTACTTAGCCAAGTACAAAGTTGTAGTACTAGTGCCCATATTTTTATTTGTTGTCCCAATCTCTTGACCATTGTTTGTGTTGTGATAGACTTAATGTTTTCCCCCTATTAATATATATAAAGCATTGGGTAATGGGACTATAGGTATGTACTATTAATCTCACTACCTCAGGGCAAGCATGTTACCTTTAACACTAAATACTAGGCCAACCTAAATAGACTTTCATGGTTTGTTAAGTTTGAATTCTTTAACATGTTAAGAAAATTTGTTCAACCAAGAATCCTAAGGATTTTGTCTCAAAATGCTTTAGAATGGGATCAAGACCTCGTAGTAAAATTTTGAAACGGTCTCATACTCTAGAACAAAATCAATGGCAATTGGATTTTTGAAATCAATTGACAAGTGAGGATTAATTAATCACAAAAATATTGGGGTAGTTTAAAATTGTGAAAAATCTTAAAGATTGTTCAATGTCTCAAGTAGAAAATATTCAAGCTTTGTGGGTGTTGAGCAAGCTAGTTTTTAGCCTTATGTCTTGTAAAAGGTAGGATTTGATGGGTTTTGTTAGATTGTGCTTTAGATCCATGGAGGAGTTTTTAGAGAGGAAATTTTGGAGGTATTCATGTAGGATTTTTCAATGTCGAACAACAATATGTTGATGGAGTTAAGTGATGTCGACAAAGTTAGGAGAAGTTGATGAAGTCAAATTACTAATGATGTTGAAGTTAAGTAGTTGTTGAAGATATTTTAGTTTCTATTGAATAGGATAGACAATTGTTGTTGAAGATGACAATTAACCATTGGCAAAGATAAAGACAATTGCTACTAGAGACATTTGGTTTGCTAGAATTTTGGGTACAACTAATAATAGGCAATTTTATTTTAGGGATGATTTCTTCAACAATCTCATATTATTAAAACTAAATTTAGTATTTTTTAATTAATTATATGTTGTTTTAGAAGAAAGTCAAACAATATTTAGTTGGGCATGATCTACTACATTTTTCCCATTTCTTAGTCTTATTTTTAGATTCAATTGCCTAGTTGAAAGATTGCATGTAGGTGACTTAATTAAGGAGTGTTTTAATGATGTTTTCATCAATTATTTTAAGAAGTGTGTAGCTATATATCAAAAGCATTATTTTTGAATTCATAATAAGTAGAATTTTTTTTGAGATACAACAATAACACACATGAAAGATCTAGCAATTTAGAACACAAGAAGAACACACGATTTATGTGGAAACCCTTGCGGGAGAAAACCACAACAAGATATTGTTTTTCTTATAAACCTTCTTTTGTAGGCACCAACCTACTACTCTTACAAATCTTCTTTTGTAGGCACCAACCTATTGGAGACACCAATCCCCACTTGTAGAATATGTGAGCACCAACCCATTGGAGACATCAATCCCCACTTGTATAATTTGTAGGCACCAACCCACTGGAGAGACCTGTTGATGCGGTTTTTTTGACCATACCAAACAGCAGAACAAAATAGTTTTGGGGCTACTCCGTTCTCTCTTGATCAAAGTATTCCATGCGCTAAGATTGCGAGAAAGTTCGCATGTTCAACTCCAAGGTTCCTTTAGTGCGAATAGACTCAGTTTGGTTGATGTGTTTTGCTGTGTTCTTACGAGGGGACTTACGTAATTGTTCAGACTTCTCACAGTTAGCAGCTGATATGTGATTTGAAGGGGATTCTTACGTGTATGATTTGACAATGTGGTTCCTTTCCTAAGACTAATAAGAAGGTGCGGAAAGTAAAAGGGGAAAGGGCCTAAGAAATTTATACTCTATTCTAAATGCAAGATATGTGGGGCTTCGTTTCAATAGACTTCAACCGGATTTCACCTAGCCTCCGTCGGACAGCCTCAGTAAAATCAGTGCAATCTTCAAAGGGGATAGCAAAAGGTATTCAAGTTATAGTTTAACATGCATACACCATCACAACGACGCATATAAGCATATAAACTATAACCGAAGTTAAACTCAATGTAATGTCCAGTTGACCATGCAAGGCTGACTTATCATCAACAAGCCGCTAGTGGTATGGAATAAAGCGAAGCTATCTCAATAAAACACCACACACCGAAGTAAGCTATTTGCATGAATTTAATCTACTTGGATACGAAAGGAAGAAGAAACCTTGCTAGCATCTCATGACAAGACGAATTCCATCATCAATGAAAAGATCTATTATCATAAAATGTGTTACACAACAATCTCTTCAAAAGTTTTCAAAGGGAAAACTTTCTTTCTTCTCCAAATGATGCAAAATGCTCTACAAAGCTACACTATCTAGCTCTAATGCTCTCTCAAAGTCTACTCTGATTCTAACTTTCTAATCTGATTCTAATCTAATGCCCTACAAATGAGGGGGACTCCCCCTTTTATAGCTAGCCAAGTCCCAAAGGTGACTAGGAGTTCTAATCAATAGAGTGGCAGTGTTGTGCCACCTCAGCTAACCTAAAAACTGCCGAGAATAGAGTGGTACATTAAATGAATGGAAATTCCCACTCACTCCCAAATAGCAAATGCAATAAAGTAACCATATTCAGTCTTCTAGAAGATCTTCGTCCAGTAGTGTGTTCCCATTGGCCTTCTCTCTGACTGCCAACTCAACAAATCTGCTAAGTACGGCCTCAACTTCCTGAACCGAAATAGGTGGAACACAATCCAACTGAAACTCTAATACCATGACTGAATGCTCGTGCCTTGTACAAGATTTTGCCAGCGACTAAGAGTCTGCGTGTTACGGATCAAGGTGGAGAAAATGCGGTATTCTCAAAAGTCATCTGGCCTGGGTCTTAACATCTACTTGAAGAGGAACCCGACCAAACCCCTCAAATTATCAAAATTAACATCTGGATTAGGCCGCCTATGAAATATGGCCTCCAGAGGTATTAAGAACTCCATATAGTGAGGCCTTAGCCTGGCTGAATCTTTTACTTTGTCTTTGCATCCGGAATTGCATACGTGATAGGCGAAGAGCCACAAGAGAAATCATATGGTGGTATGCGAATGACACCTGTCGATCAGCTTGCAATGGCACGTACCTCAACACCTCAAGGCAGGATACCTTATAAGTAGATAGAGGCATCGCCCAAGCATGATCCACGCGTCCATCCGTGTCAAAATAGTAGAGGCCTGCTGAAAGGCAGAAGCAAGGTTCTCCATAAATTTCTCGGTCTCAATACGAACTCCTGTGACCCATTTATCTGCCTCCTGTGCCATTCTCCCCAACTCTACTAAGCCGCTGATCGACTCTCTAGGAATATCTGCTGGAGGCTCTATCACTGGTACATCCTGCCCTCGGGAACGAGACAACTGCTGAACATATCCAATTAATGCCTTGTGTTCTCGTTTCAACTTCTTATATTTTCCTTCTTTCTTGAACAACCTATCCTTGAGGGCGAGGAAGGAGTTATCACACTCCTCAACAATCTGAGCACCAGTAGGGCGTCCCAAATCAAGAGTGGTAACCACATAGTTTTCAGGAACTGCTTCATTCCGGTCACACTCAACTCGTGGGACAGCAACGTGAAGAGTACGAGAGCCATCCTCATCAGTGGAGATCTTCAAAAATTTTCTTGCCTTCTTCTTCGGTGGAGGTGCACTGATCCGGTTCAAAAACTCTTCCATCTCAACTGCTGGATCAATCTCCTCACTTGGGCTTCTTCTCATTCTATCTTTAAGCCAATCGGGCACCTCATATAGTATATCGAAGGGCTGCTGCTCCTGTGCCTCGACTTCTCTAACCTATTCAACTTCTTCTTCATTCTGGCAAGGCTCATTGTCCTCAAGTGGCTGAGTGTCTCCTGACACTATATCATCATCATCGCCATCATTCATGGCCGCCTCTAACTCCTGCTGAAACTGAGGGTCAGTAATAGTCCCCTCATCATCGTGCTGATCAATCCTGACAGGTACATTGGCACTCTGGCCAATTGACTCCCTCGCGTGGAGCTGAATATCACGCTCTGTCTCCGGTGCACGATTCAGCAATCCTAAATTGACAAACAAGGACACCTCCCTATATACTTGGAGAGCGTGTCTCCAGTGCTTGCTTACCGTGACTTCGTGGAGGCTGGTGAACTAGCTCACGCTACGGACTCTGGACCCCGTGTAATTTGTTTCTTTCTTCCTGTGGTGGGCGTCCTGTGATCTCCCATCATGTTGTAAGTCAAGGCAATTGACCTACTTTTCAATCTGTTCACTCTCCTGTCAACCCATGCCCTGGTGAATGTCATAACTGGGATAGAAAGAGTATCTAAATCTGCAACCTCGGGCTCTGACCAATCTATAGGCGGAAGTGGAGTATCCCGAACAGCTGCATAATCTGGATGAACAACATCCATGTCCTCATTAACCTGGTCCGGAACTGGAACAACCTCACACTCCCTGATCAGAGTAACTGGCAACCGGGAAAACATTCTCTTCCTCACTTCAATCTCATCAACTGCATCAGCCCAATAATCCTCAATGGTGGCCTTATGTTTAAACTCTTCTGACAGAACCCAATTGATGTTATGGTGTGGGTCATAGTGCTGTCGGCTTGTATGATATGAGAAGTGATAAAACTGAAGCTCACTCTCAGCTTCCCTAGCTGCCTGTATCGAAGGACACACCTCATGCGAGTTGCCATCCTGGTGGAAACTCCTATCCCCCCTTCTTCTTCTTCTTCTTGGATTTGTCAAAGGCAAGCAACTGTCTAGATATCTCTAGCATTATTATTCTATCTGTTGGGTACTTAGGCAACCTATATGGGTATGACGAGAAACCTTGCAGCCTAATGTATGAAAATCTCGGAAATTGTATAAACCAGCACCCATACCTTTCAATTAGCTCCTGGGCATCTCTAGAGATTATGTGATGTAACCTCTCCTGAAGCAGCCTCGTGATGTACATGGTGAATGAATCGTTGACACGTTTGTAGTGGGTTGTACTTGACAGGTGCAACTGTGTACATGCCTCATGGATTTTGAACTGATGAGAGCC
>VDFB02076685.1:0-40418 GCA_007258455.2 Sequoia sempervirens | reverse complement strand
TGGTTTACCTCCAATGTTTCCTATAAATATGCATTTATTAGCCTTGGTCTCTGCCATTTCCAAATACTCACAACTTTGAGCTTTGGATTTTTCACTTATTGTTTGTTTTTTGGTCGTGGAACCATAAAACCTAGAGAAAATCACCAAAGAACTAGAAGAGGTAAGGTTATATATTTTCTTCAAATTCATTGTCCACAATGAAGAAAAAGAAATTATTGAATAAGACATTTGAATCAATTTATGAAGTTCATATAAATTTTGTATTGTGGTTCTTCCTTGTACCCTTGTGACCTATTTTTGAAAATGATATCCCCATCTCCCATTTCCAATTGACTATGAAAAGAACTATATTAATGAAACTTGAAATGATATCTGATAACAAACTATAGATTTTTCAAGTGAGAAGATTCCAACACCTGGAATTGGATATGTTTTATGGCCATGGCCCATCAATGTGTCACTTGATTTACAATTATCGCATTCATAGAGTTCAATTATGAACACCAACAGTATATATTATTGATTTATGCATCACAAAGCATAAATAAACTATAAACAAGATATATCAGTTATAGATCAAATTTGAATTGCAATACAAAACTTTCTAAACACTGTCAAAGGGAGCGATGGCATGGCCCAAGAAAGCAGTTGATGATATACTATGGAATTTCAACAACATTTTTAAGGGCTTATTTCATATGGCTGAATTGATTACAAAAGAAGATTGCAAATTTCTATTTGAAAGCGATGTCAGGTGGTTATTACACAAAAAAGTTATAATTTACAGGTCTTTGTTTTGTTTTTCAATAGGAAACAAAAGCTACCAAACAGACCTTAGACTTTAGTTCATGGAAAGTATGATTAGTTAATTAAAAAACTTTTTTGGTATGGTTATCACGTTATGAAGCCTAAATAGGATATATTTCCTATGGTATAGCCTACTCAAGCCACTACCCTATCTCTACCTTAGGATTAAGAACAAAATGATGGATACCATTTTTGTACATTATCATTGCTCTAAAATTCCCCAAGCTTGTAGGCAAAAGTGGAGAAATTTTGATACATCATGGATGCTTATAAGACATTATCGAAACTTCTTGATAGGGTAGTAAATGAATCATTATAATCTGTAAGAGCTCATGAGTAGATTGTATGTGAGATTTGTTCTGTTACTAACCAGTATTTATTTAAGTTGTTGCATGGAGGGATGGACTAGCTTGCATTTTTTAAAACCTTTATACCATTTTTGTCCTAGAACCTTACATGCACAGGGGCTTTGGTCCCTTTTTTCTTGGATAAGAATGGTACCAATGATGTATCTTTCTTCACCTCTATTCATCATAATTTAGAACAAGATTTGTTATAATTGAAAGAAAAATTGAGAATTTCTTTTTATTCAATGCTTTTTTTGTAAATGAGACAGATCTGCCTTATAATCTCTAGGGTTTCCAAAAAATTTAAAACAGAGAACAAAAGGTGGTCTGCCCAATTAGTTGCTATGTACATTTTTTATTCATAAAAAGTGATAAGCTATTGACAAAGCAATATGCCTGCTATTTTTCCCTAAAAAATCTATAAAATGAGAAAATTGATTAAGCCCAAATAGTACATAGAATTGAAGGGAGGATGCAATTAGATAAAATCGATAATTATGTACTACATGCTTTATGTAAAATTTCCAAATAAGTTTTTCTAAGCTAAAAGTCACCAACTACACTTAGGCCAGTGAGCAATGAACAACCTTTAAAATGATAAATGATTTTACTCTGTTTGAATTTTCAACTAATGTACAGGCAGGAAACTACGGTGGATATGAAATTAGTGAACCCAAAAATTTGCAAGATGGATTGACAGAACCTAAGTAATATAAGCGCATAAGTTCCAACTAGTAAACATTGCTTGGTAAATTTCTTTTATTGTCTAAGATGATGTGCAAAGCTGCATTTCCTAATAAGCCTCTGAAAATTGAGTCAAGCCTTCTAACATAAATTAAAAAATAGAATGAATATACTTTCATATTTTAATCTATAAATTATAACAAATGTTTAGAAATGTGTCCTCAAGTTTATTATTTATCACAAGACCAGCATTATCTGTAGGTTGAAAATATTGTGCTAGGTCTTTGAAGATATTTTTTTTGTTCACTATTATCTGGGAAGGGATTGAACCTGGGCACTTGTTAGCTAATGCAAGGAACCGAATGCCTTTCTCAACCATGATTAGTACCCAAATTGTTGATTAGCTAGGTTTGGAGTTTAATGTGTGGAAAGAAAAGCCATGACAATGTGGCAGTATTGGTGGGCCCATTGTCAACTTACAGTGTCCAAGCCTCAGCTTGTTTTGGTATGATTATCATTAGTTGATCGCTTGGTGGCATCCCTATCCAATTTTTTAGTATTGATGGTAATGGCAGGTGCCATGTGAGAGCTGAACTTATTAGGATGATTTTCATTTGATTCTTTTACAGTTCTCGACATGGCATTGTGTGGTGGCTTCTTTAGTGACAGTATTGTGAGGTGCCCAATGGAGGTTGTGGCAGTTTTGTTTCGCTTGCTTATATGTTTTCTTCTCGACTGTGGCATGTAAATGGTTCTTGGGTGGCAACATGAATCCTTTGCATCATGGTAGGGCATTTGTTCTCTGACTTCACAATATCTTTCAGTGTCAATATTTTGTTTTGAAAATTTTGGTCATAAGTTTTTTGAGGATTGAATTGAATGATCTTGTTTGAAGAGGTTTAGAAATGGGTTGACCTCCTTTTGCTCCTCTTATTTTTCAAGATGTCTATTGGCTAAGCCATTTTAAGTTCTTACTTTTCATGCTTTCTTTACAGACAATATTATTGGAAGTTAAGATTATGTTGGTCTTGCAGCACAACATTGTTTCACTTATTGGTTAATATATGTATGATCAGTTTAACAGAGTCATAATATAAAACAAAGAACTCCTTAATAAAACACCTGCAAATTTATAGGTACCTATATAATTCTATTGATGATCAGTCTGGGTAGGTCTTAGGTTCAAATCCTAAATTAGGTCTTAGCATCATTCTCTGATTTTTCATTTCTTGCATATGGAAATTTAACACAACCAACTTTTATTCAGCATTAGATTATGGCATTCACTTTTTGCAGAATATGATCATTATTATGAACTGCTTTGTGTTATTTCTGCTGACATAATTGTTATGGAAACTCTTGAATTTTTTTTTTTCAATTAGTTAAATATGCACTAAGGGGGCCTTGAAATACAATGTAGTTTAAACCAAACAAACTTAAATGAAATTACAAAAGGCTCGAACGACCAAAATGCCTACGAAGTTAACCATTTGACCATGTGCTATTCCTCACCACCTGCCTCCACCTCTGAAACCTCCTCCTCTTGTGGTGCTGGGAGAGCCCGCACTGTTGCTTCCGCCACTCCCTGATATGCTTCACTCACCTCCTTCAACAATCCGACATAACCAGACACCTCTAGCAGATGCCCCTCCTGGTCCTCCCTATCACTCCATATAATAAGCGGGATCCATGGGCCATTATAATCCAGAGTGATTTTCGGCCACACCCCCACTCTTGGTCATAGAACCTAACTCACCACGACTCTTGAATGTGTTATGTTATTCTTACTTTGGAATTTTTTTGATGGAAAATATTTTAATGCTTATGCATTTTTTGTCTATTGAATGATGATGATGTTGAAGGCCACGTAGTCCTGTTTGGAGTATTTCAAGGATCATATCATGCTTTTCTATTTTAGGAGTTAGCTTCAAATACCCAAATTCTATATTCAAATGTAAAAAGTATTTTCATAAATGTTAATCTCTACTTTTGAGCTAGCATCTCTATCTGAGAAGTCAACTAAAAAACATAACTCTTGCTTTTATATATGAATTTATTTTCTTCAAAAGATTGTAAAACCTGTCTATACTGTATGTGTTATTGATGGTATTCAACATAATGTCTGATGCAGTCAAGAACTAGACACCCAATGAAGGGAAACCAATCCAAGCAACTCACCTTACCCACAATTTCTTATTTTCAGCAGTTAGGTAAGTCTTTAACATATTATCACCAGCATTTAACAAGTACAAAACTTAATAAATTTAATTTATTTTAGCAAACAAGAGAGAACATCACACAGCCTCTAAAGCCTCCAATAAAATACTTTATGATTCATTAGCACACAGGAAAAACAGTTTAACAGAGGAGGTCACTTTGCTCCCAAGATAGGTTAGAGGTAGTGACATTTTAGGTCTTGGCTCAGTCAGCATGCCTATTGGCTTATGAATTCCCCTTAAGGAAATAGGACTTTTTTCAATTTATACATTGTTTCGAATTTTACTTCTTTGAACACAAATCTAATTCTCGTCTGTAAAGACCAAGAAAAGAATGGATGTTTTTTGTCTTTTGGAATCTGCCATGTAGTTTTTATATTTGTCTTGAACACTATACAGTTGATTCCAGAATATTCACACACAAAATGATAAATTGTCTTACATATACAGACTACATGGTTGCTTCAAATTTATTGTCTATGGATAATGATATGATGTTATTTCTATCAGCTAATGACCTTGCATTGACATTTTTGTTGTTGATTGCTTTCTTAACTTGAGTGGATATTACACTACAGATGATAAACCTATAGCTGTCATGACACATGGAGATGAACTCGATGATTATGATCATATTAGAGCCCAAATTTTTCTACATGATATTTGTTTTCTCAAATCTGTAGTTGCATTTAAAAGGAAAATGGTGTTCTTCGATATGCAATCAGATGTTTTCTAAATTATTATTGAAGTCACTTTCTTGAATGTAGAGGATCATGATCTGGTTACAGACATATCACTACTAGAAATGCTTGGATGTTCCTTGCAGTGAGCAGATATAAATATTCCTTACAAGGAAAACGATGGGGTGCAACAATTTTTATCCTTGGTAAAGGTAGGCTTTATGGATTGGATACTTACAAGGAAAAAGATGGGGTGCAACAATTTTTATCCTTGGTAAAGGTAGGTTTTATGGATTGGATATGCTTTTTCTACAACGCATTCTCAAAGAAAAATATATTTTTTTAAGTTACTTTACAAGTGGAAATTGGTTAATCATGACAGGAACTCAATGTAGGTGCAGAATGGCTTCTAAAGAGAGATATACAAGTTTAACATACCATGTAAAAAAGTGGAATTTTACACGTCTATTATTGTATTTGTCAAAGATTTGCATGAACTTATTTCTATAACATGGCATTTTTCCGATCTTGAATCAAGAATCTGCAAGTCATCGAAGCATCTATCCAAATAGTATGTATCCATGACTTCCCTTGGCTGATTTTAAGAATCTTTTACTTGTTTTTGATGATCAAAAGATGATTTTAAGCTTATTGTTGTTATCTTTCATATTCTACAGTGTATTGGAAGGGATGGCAGCCATGTATGATTATATGACTGCTTATGCATGCTATCTTGATATTATAGCAGGGCTTGATGTGACTTCGATTTTGTTGGCTTTTTTCAGAAGATCTTGCCTCCTCTCCTTGTGACAATATCATTTTGTGTATTTTTTTACTTCTTAACTCATCTTCTAATGCATGTCAGTTAAGATAGTGTAGCATGTTATAATAATGTGTTTGTGTGTTGTTGTCACACCCGTTTGAAGTACTCTTTAACTTCATTTTATAGTTTGAGTTCACCATCAATTGAGGAATGAAGCTGTCAGTTAACTGTTGTTGTGAACCACCATCACTTAATGTGATTTCATGACTAGATTTGGTAGCCACCCAAGATTTCGGTTTTTTTTTTTTGAAGCTCATGATGCGCCACCGTAGCCAAGGACTTGCATTAGTGTTTGTTAAAAAAAATGCAGAGCACTATATACCAACAACCATTGAAAGCCTTCTTACCCATATGTAACAATTGCTCGACACTCAATTAGTTGAACAATTGACACAAACGCAATGTATGTTTTCTCATAGTTTAGAGGATCATTGTGTACAAAGATACAACCTTCTATCCTTAGTTTTCTATTGCCTAGAAATGTACTAAGTATAGAGGATCACTATGAACAAATATTTGTAATTTGTTTCATCAAAATCACATTTTATATAGGCAACTAGAATGTTGTACAAACAACTAGGTCTTTGCTTTTTTGAAATGAATGCTCCAATTGTAGTCTCATTTTCATTTTCTCGTTGATTTATTATGTATACAACTCACAAGAAATTTTCTATATATACAGCTCACAAGAAGTCTTCCATTGTCTCACGCATGAACCAAAAAATTGTATATATACATCAACTAATTGTTATTGCTCTTACTACAGTTGGTTTCAATGTTATGTGCAAAGATAGGGCCAATACCGTTCAGGTAATTATATAATACTATCGGTGTATTCCTTGTAGCTACCCTAGCTGAAAGTGCTAGTTTTAAATTTGTTTATGTGAGTGTAATAATGAAATTTGGATACTCACATTCAGTTTTGGATATATTTTGATGAAGTGACTTGATATAATTAATTATATATTGATAATGGTTTGATTTTATATATATATATATATATGAAATTTGTTGTGTTCTTTTTTTCAGATATTCATTTTCAATTTTCATATTATCTTTTCTTTTTGTCTTCATTTAAATATACAGTGTGGGATTAATCTGACATCGTGTGAAATTGATTTCTTGAAATTCAAAAATAATCAATTTTAAATTTTGTTGATTTTCATCCATTTCATTTGTGTCATATGTCAACGTGATAAGTGATTCATGTGATTTATTGTTATATTTTGTTATTTGAAGGCATTCAATGTTCATTCATTTACCATATGTAAATCATTAACAATCTTATGCATTAAAAGGATCATTCTAAGAATCTTTCAATTTAGAGCACTAAAAGGAATTAAAAATCCACATCATCATTCTAGAGTATTTGCATGATTGAAGAGTGTTGTCTTGATCATTTTTACAACTATAAAATTAGTCTAATCAAAATAGTTGACTTAAGAGAACGCAACCCTTGTAGTTCAATAATCTCCCAATGGTACTCTGAAATATCATCAATCCTTAACAATCAATGCAAGGTAGAAAATTTTACAAATCATAAAGCATAAGTGTGTAATTACTCATATAAGATCTACGAGGGTCACAAAGCATATCCACATGCACATAATTTACTTAGAGTTATATAGTTGACCCTTTCTAGATTTGCCTACCTATTATGATTCTAAGTTTTTTTAGAAACAAAGAAGATCCATTTCTAACCCTAAGGTAAATATATCTCCATGTAACACCATATGTATGCATTCACCTCCATGGATCCTAGAGCTAAGAATCTTAAAACTCCACATTTAATATTTTAATTACCATTTTTAATGACCTCTTTAATTAATCTAGGTTAATTCATGTTGAGTTGACCTAGATTAACCTTGGGGAAATGTTTTTTCCTTACATTTTGTTGAACCTATCTACTATTACATCCCTTAGAGTTTGACCTTAAAGGGCTATACCATTATTCCTCATGGGGTTTAGTCTAGTATAATTTTTTCACTATTCACTTTCAAGTATTTATTAGTTTTAAACTTATGTTTATCCGCTCACCCACTCCTTGTGTTGCCCGCACTGTTAATTTTTTCTGCTATAATTCAAATTCCATTTTCATATGTCAAAACATCATAACATGTTTCTGGCTTCTAACATTACAGTTTCATCCCTTTATTGTGTTGTCTTTATCCTAGACCCAAGTGTTTCATAGAGGTGTAGAAGTCACCATGCATGTAACTTTATCCTTCATATGTAAACAACTAATACATCACAACTATGTCAAATGAGGGTAACTAAATATACAGGCAGGATTATAAAACAGACCAAACTAAATCACTAAGACTCAATTTGCTTCATAACCTCGGGTCACAATTTATAGTCAACAAGAAACCCATAAATAGCTCAGATGGAAATAAATAGTACAGAATCATGCCAAAACATCTTCAAACCTAATCCACTATGTGGTGCTTTAAATTAAGATTTTTACTACTATAAAAGAACTCCAAATTTGACTCAGAGGTACAAGTGATGACCTCTTTAAATCTAGAGAGAGAATTGGTTAAATGCAAGAGAAAAACTAGACTCCAAACCCTGAAGATACTTAGAGTCTCTATGGTACCTGATGCCCATGATGCTTCCGCAAGAGCTTATTTATAACAAAGAAGTGACCGAACTAAAAGGTAAAATGGAATATAACGAATATTACCAAGTAAACCGGTTATCTAAAAGGAGGTATATCAGAAAATATGGCCGATATTGACTGTCCTTTTAAAAAGATTCATTTTTAATCACTGTAGACATGATAATTATCATTGCTCTCAGGTGAGCTGTATGTTGGTGATGGTAGTGGAGGTGTCATTTCACCATAATCCCTAACTTGTTCGCGACTGAGAGGTCTCCATCTAGCATTTAGTTGGAACTTATGGTGGATATTCCAATCTTACAAATTATCATCATAATATAACTAAGGAAAGAAAAATAATTTCCATTTTAGCTTGATCTTGATAATAATTTGTGTCATAATATTTTCATCAAGATGGAAATCTAGATTAACCCTTTCGATTCCAACATATTTAAAGATATCCAAAATCTGGAAAGTGATTAGTGCCTGGCAAGAGATTAACCATGTAAATAATGGTTTTCAAATGATGTCTAATAGTAATAAATATTGGTATTCAGTATTTAATTTTAATATAGAGAACTCACCAAAATTTTCTCTAGAGATTGCTAGTTCATATATACACCTTATATGAGAGAGTGTTTCTGCTGAAGAATTAGCATAGTCTAGAAATTTCTTATTGTCTCCTCTCATTAATATGGTCCTTTGAGCTCCTTGATTTAAATTTTGAAAATGGACATCAAATTCTCTTGTCATTATAAAACCTGGATTATCTTGTGATGAAGTTGGATTCTGTGTAAATACTCCAATGTTTTGTCTACTCAAATAATTTGCAACAATATTCTACTTCCTTGGAATGTGATGGACTTCATAATTGAACATGTTTAAATATTCTTGCCATTTGAGATACTTCCCTTTTTCATCGTTTCATCCATGATCCTTTTCTTTAAAAGTGAGAAATCTAGTTCAATTTGAAGCATCTGTATATAACACAAACTTATCAGTTGTAGGAACATGCAAAATAGGAAGATTGTGTACCTTTTATTGAATGGTCTTGACCGCATCATCATGAACTTTGCTCCATTGAGGTTTTCGCTTGGTGAGTATATATTGTAAAGGTTCTCAGTCAAATCTTGCACCCGAATAAAAATTATTTGCATAATTTAAAATGCCTAAGATAAAAATTATTTGCATAATTTAAAATGCCTAAGAATCCTTCCAGCTCCCTAGTATTTAGTGGAGGTTGAAATTCAAGGATCTTATCTTTAGTATGAGGTTGGATCTCAATTTTACCATTGTTAAAAATCATCCCTAAAATCTTACAAGAGTCTTGACACTATTGAATTTCTTATAATGACAGAACAATCCCATAATTTAAACCTAATCTATAAAATATTTCTAAATGAGCTTTATGCTCATCGAAGTCTTTAATAAATATTAAAATATCATCAATGTAAACACAGAGGAAATCTTCACAGCCCCAAAATATTTTATCCATTCCTTCCTGGAAGTAAGAGGGTGCATTCATCAGTCTAAAAGGCATGATTTTCCATTCAAAATGTCCAAACAGGAAACTGAAAGCTATCTTGTATTGATCTTCCTTCTTCACTCTTATCTGGTAGAATCCTGATTTGCAATCAAACTAAGAAAATATATTGGCATTAGCTACCTTTTCTAATAAATAAGATTTATCTAGAAAAGGATAAGGAAAAGGGATTGTAATTGCATTTACAGGTTTATAATTTTTAAGTATTCTTTTCTTTTTTCTTCTTTTTTTAGTTTATTTTTTTCTTTTTTTTTAGTGCAAGAATCAGGTAGCCTGACCCCTATAAACTACAGTATGTCTGGTAAACTTTTTAACATGACCGGCAGTGCTGGCGCAACACGCCCTTCGGTACTACGGGGTGGGGGAGACTAGACCTCATGACCAACCTCCTACAACAGGAAAGATTTAGCCAACCGAGATAGGGCCCCAACCCTTTTTTTTAGATTCCTTACAAACCATAAATGCATAGCAATTGAAATCAGATTAAGAGTGTACAATATACTTTCTTTTTTTCAGTTCTTCAATAGCTTATGTCATATCAAGATAATCATGTGTTGGTATAGGTATTCTTTTCTAGCTTTTCATTTAGCTTTCAGGTTGTAGTCTAATTTCCATCTTTTGCATTTCTTTCTACCAATTTTTTTTGGATCTTCAAAACAAATTGTCTATATGATAGCTGCTTTAAGTTTTGAGAGAGGTTCCACTGTCTAAATTCTGTCGATAACCAGATATTTCTCTGAATAATATATTAATCTAGGATAGCTGATTTTTTCTCCATTAATGGTAAACATAATATTTTTCTTTGTACATCCATAATGAGTGTACCTGTTAATAAAATTACCTCCAAAAGGAACATCAATAAGCATTTGATTCATGGAAAATAAATTACATTTAAATTTTCTTCTTTCTACTTCTAATGGTTGTTGATGGGTATATTTGTCACAGGAAAATTTATTTCCTTGGACATCACAAGTTGTATAAGCTGCTTTTTGTGTTAGTTGCTCCCAATTGTTTAGTACTTATTCTTTTCAAAATGATAATGAGGCTCCAGTGTGAACCTAGGCATCATATTTTTTTCCATTAATAGTGGCATTGATATATTGGGATAATTTTCCTGTCAAGAGATGTACTAGATAATGTGGTTCTAGATGGGGTTTTGGTTCTAGGAGTATAGATGTTACTATCTAAACATTTTTGGGATATTTGATAGATGGAGGAAATTCTATTTCAATATCTTCTTCATTCTCATATTTCTTTTGAATTTGTTCTTGGAATTCATAATGGTCAAGATATGATGTACTTGGAAAATTTTGTCTTCTTGGATAAAAGCTTAAGGTAGATCAAATAATTGGTATAATGATGGAAAATAATTTTCTTCTACAGTTTTTGGTTGTTCTAGATAAAACTAGGAAACTGCATTCACTATTGGATCTATTTGGATAGGTTTATTTCTGCTATATGTCCTTTCCTTTCTTTCAATATAGATAGGAGTGAATGAAAAATGTTGATTATGTACCTGTGAAGAAAGAGTAGACTCGAACTAATTCAATCCTTGGAACCACCATTGATATTGTCAAAATTATTGTTGTGACTGTTGATTTTGAAATGGAGGTCTTATCTATCTGTCATTTTTTAATAAAGAATTATTCTGGTATCTGCCTCTTCCTTTGTTCCTTCTAGTTTGTTTCATCATGACTATAGGAATGTCATTGCAATCTTCCTCTTCTTCTATTTGTCACTCAAATTCTTCTAATGTATCAGCAAGGCATTCTAAAGCTGCATCATCTTCTTTGTCAATTTCTTCAAAGACTGGTTCATATATTTTATCTTGTGAGTACAAGTCTTTTTCTTCATCAACTACATCCCACCACACTATTGCTTCTAGATCAAAATAAAGTGCTTTAACTACTTTATTTTTGCAATAGCATTCAGGTTCTTTGTGACCATTTTTGTTACAAAAGTAACAAATGAATTTGGTTGCTCTTGGGGAGAGAAGATGAGTGTTTGTGAAGATACTTGTTTTTGGGTGCATATGAATGGCATTTATTAAACTTGTGAGGTTAGAATTTAAATTTATTCTTGTAGTGATTTTTATTGGCTTTGCGTTGAGTTTTGGTGAATGGGTTATAGCCATATGTGTTTATGAAGGCAGGGCAATGCATTGTGCTTCATTCTAGGTGGATTTTTGTTGGTATTTGCAGTCATCAATGAATTGAAGAATTTGCTCTTTAGAAAATTGGATGAGATCAGTAATGAGAATAACAAGTGAAATTTCTCTGATCTCCATATATCTTAGAACCTTATCACCAAGATTATAAGGTAATCCTTCAAGATATTTTTTTTTGCAAACTCAATCTTATGTTCATCTTTGAGCAGATACAATAATTTTATGAAAGTTTTAGAACACTCAGTGAAATCTTTCAAGTCACAACATTGCATTAAACAAATATATTTCCTTAATCTTTTTTCTCTACAAACAGCTTCAGGGCAAAATTCATCAATCGGTAATTCTAACAAACAATTGAGGGCTAGTAATTACACTTGTACTTGGTTGTTGTTGTCCAGTCTAAGGGTTTGTCTAGACATGGGTGACAAATCTTTGATAAAATTTTGCATCCTTCCCAAATTCTAATTTGTGAAATCACTAGTCATGAACAATTCCCCACGTGTAGCTAACAACCAATTTATAAGTATTTTCTGAATTGGATCCAGATAAGGCTCCAATTATAATAAAAGTGTTGATCCAATTTTGTATTAGTTGGAATGGATCTTCAAACTTATCTACTTCTAGATACCATGGTTGTATAGGACATGTAGTCCTCATCATCATCAGGGTTTCTAATGATTTCTTTGTTTTCTTTTCATGTGATTTTGATAATGTAGGAATCACAAGAGCACTGGTTGTAGGTTTCTTTTCTTGAATAATCAACCAATCTAAAGATGTTAGGAGATATTTTATTGAAGTATCTACTTCTTCAAACCTTTTTTTCTTGTATAAATTCATATCTATCTTCTAAATTTTGATCTTTATCTATAATGGTAGTGATATGATTTTTAGTATTTCATCAGTCTAGGTATAATTTTTAGGTAAAGATGTTTTGACATCTTTCAAGTTGTTATGCTTATCAATAGCTATGTTTCCTAACTTTTGTACATTATGATGGATAATTTTTATAGAATCCTTAATACATATAACATCAAGACATAAATCATCAATATATTGTTGTAGGTGCTCACAAAACCTACTAATATAATTCCTATGTTTGAACTCATTTGATTGTTTTGATTCTTCTAAGGATTGCAGCTAGAAAGCATATTGAAAAATAATTATTTTTCCATATTCATTCTTGTAATTACCTCAAAGAGGAGGCCATCTATCATTTTTGTAGAATTTATCTTTTTGTTCTTTGTACCAATTTGCAGAAATCAGACTATCTGTTGAAACATGGAAACTTTTTTCAGATGTGGGTGATCTGTGCGAAAAGAGAATCTCCAGAGTGAGTCGATTCTCAAAATGATGAATATTATTCTAAGTAATTTATGGGAAAAGGGATAGAAGGATGACTGAAATTAAAACCTATGACTAACATATGATTTTCAAGACTTGATAATGATTTAATGATGATTTTGACTTCTTCCTCACAAACAGCTTTCAGAAAAACACAATATCTCACAACCTCTCATGAACAATTAACACATAAATAATTTGCATGAAGACCTGATTTTAAATACAACATGCAACCTATATTTTGAACTTTCTGCATCAAGAATTACAGTCTTAGGACATGACAAGGACTCTATGAACAAAAATCACAATATAACATCAAACTGAAACTGCAAGTAGACACAGAATCGAGAAGTAGGAATGTTTTTTTTATTCAACTAAAGGAGTATGCCAAAAAATTTCTAAACTGAGTACAAAAAATGAGTTTACAAGCTCCAAAATGTTAAGAGCAAGAAACTGCCAACTGAACTGAGAAGAAGCAAGAAAAACTAAGTTTCTTCAAAATATAACCCTCTAGTAACCATAATCCAAGCTCACAAAGAAGGCTCAAGGAAAAGGCCTCAAACTGTCTCAAAAGTCTGCATAAAAGTAGAAAAAATACACTGTTTCCACGTTCATACTGAAAAGCTCCTAAAAAGAGACTAAATCTGCTTTTAAAGCAAATAATACACCTTATCTCTCCAAGAGGAATCTCAAATCCAACTCAAGGCAGAAAATAAAAACAATCTACTAAAAATAGCAAAGAAATAGAAACAATTTGCTTTATCTTTGCT
The DNA here is from genome assembly GCA_007258455.2 of Sequoia sempervirens. NCBI lineage: Eukaryota > Viridiplantae > Streptophyta > Pinopsida > Cupressales > Cupressaceae > Sequoia > Sequoia sempervirens. The sequence continues at coordinate 26,438 of VDFB02076685.1, read as the reverse complement.
TTACATGATATGCAGATTTCACAATCTTCACAATCTGACCTATTTTTGCAATTAAAGATTTTTAAATCTTTTGCAAAACAATTACAACCTTATATCTCCATTACAATCTTGATTTTCTAAAAAATCACAAAATATACAAGGCATATTATTCTCTCAATACTTTAATTGATTTCTTAAAAATCAATTGAAAAATAACAACCCTAAGTCATAAGCAAAATCATCTTGCAAATTTTCTTGATTTCTCACAAAATCAATAAAACCTAGGATATTTAAATCTCCAATTTTCACTAAGGCATGAGTATGAATGTTAATATAAAAATCACAAGCCCTAAGGACTTAAATAAAGTCGACCTAGGCATATGAGAATTCGGCCCCTCAAGGTATTAAGCTTCATATTTTAATTCAAAATGCAAAGGATCCCTAAGTTCGAATTAGGACAAGAGACAAAAACAAGTCAAACCCTAAAAATCATTTCATTTTGCAATCATCATTTCTAAAGACTTTGGGCTCTGCCTGAAAGGATGGTGCCACCATGAGTGAGCTCAGTTTGTAGCTCATGTGCTTGAGAATCTTCACTTTTGTCTTCAAATGGTCGAATCCCTCACTATGATAAAGGTAAGTTGTCTTCATTGTATCTTCATGGCTTTATTTCTTGAGCCATTTTTGGTCTTGTGGCCGTGGATGTAACACAGTTTCTGATGCATTTCTACTTCCTGTGTCTATTTGTCATTTTTGTGTTTCTTGAAGGAGTTCGAGCTTTGAGCTTGGAGCTCCTTGTGAATGCTCTGGCCGCCATGATGAGAGATTGAAAACTCGGCTATCGACCTTCCTGTAGATGGATTCCCCTACAAAATGTATGGTAAACTATTCTTTAATCCATTTCATGGCCTCTTGTACATAATTTTTTAAAATATTTGGCTTAAAAGTCGCAGCCTTTGATTGTAATATAATGGATTTTGACATATTTTGGTCTCTCTGTTTTATTTCTTGTTTTCTCTCAATTGTGAGGTGCCATTAAGTGAGCTCGGACTTTAAGTTTGGAGTCTTTTGTACAGGTTGTGGTCGCGGCCAGTGTGTTCACTACGAGCATGAAATGGTAAGCCTTATGTCCTCTTTTGCTTTCCCTATTGCTTTCTCTCAAAGAAAAATAACAAGAGTTAGCTCTTGTGTGTTTTCATGACAATTTGTGAGCCAAAGGCTCCCTCTAGGCCACGTTGTGTACATACTTATTATGAGCTTTGAAAGGCATTTAGAGCTTGACCCATGAATATTTATTCATGTTGTATTTCCTTATGTTGTTTTTATAAAAACCCTCACATCGGTTTGTCATAAAAATGGAAAATCTTGTCTTAAATTCAAAACCCTAATGTGGGTATTCAAAATTTGAACAGGAATTTGTACATTTAATTATTTATACAAAAACTGGGCTCGACCCATCATGGCTTCTTCTGGTATTTGAGTTCTTCAATTTTCATCATATGGGTATTTATTGTTTGTGAAGAAAACGCATATATGGATGCATTTTTGTTGTATTCCAACCCATCCATAGAAACACTGTGTAAATTTTGTTTTTTGCAAAAACCCCACTTGGGTGTATAATATTATGAGAACACATATTTACTTCACCTTACTGTTGATAACCCTCATTCGAGTATATGAGTTTCTAGAAGAATATATCTTGCTGCTCCATAAAAATACCCATGTGGGTAAATTGTGTTTGATGAAAAACTGTATAGTCTAACTAAAGCCTTCATGTAAATATTTTGACTAAGATTACGCATTTTGATTACATTATGCATTTAAGTAGAAACCTCTCCATATATTTGTACTTGCTTGCATTTTTTAAGTGTCATTTCCATGTCGTTTTGAACCATCCATACACATAGAAATCTCTTTGATTGAATCTGTAGACTAGTTGTTTGCTTTAGTTTCCTATGCAATCACAATTATGCCCTTCATGGATGCACTCCACACCCTCATTAATCCCATTTCCTTTGTAACTTCTGCCCATTCTGGAAATAAATTTTAACTTGTTGTACCACTATTTGAAACACATGATAAATGAGGAAACAAAACTTTAAAATAGTGTACTCTTAGACTACTTCCCTCCAATGTCAGCCAAAACGATTGTGTCTAACACAGCTGATCACCGTACTCTACTCTTACAAGCAAGGTGATTGCTTCACCACATAATAAATGACTGGACTGTTTATGCATTAATTAGATGGTAACACTGTTTCTTATCTGGAACTCTTCGTGCATTTTTATGCTCCATTTAATAAAACCGTTATGTGCACTTGCTCTCTTCTGAAATGAAAGTCTGAAACAATTCTCTTCATTGAGGCATTATGTATGCATGTTCACTATCCTTGATTATGAGAAATAATATTGTTGAACCTTGCATAATATCATGCATCTGATGAACAAATAATACTGTGGCAAAAGAACATAAACCATACAGCAATGTTTGAGATGAATGTACTCAGTTAAATCAATTGAGTGGATTAAACCCATTGTTCACCCGTAGCTTTCAGAAAGCATTTACATGATTGTTATGAATGCACAGTTGGCTTAATGGCTTGATGGATAAACTCTACTTCACTCTTTCAATTGCATTTCCTTTCTTGATGAATATGATGATTGCAATTTTTATCTCAGCCCACTTGTAATGGATAAGGGGCAGCATGCCAAGATCTACCCTTGTGGGAGCTCATTTTTCTCCACATGCTTGGTCTTCAAATAATAATCAGCTTCATGATTTTCCCTATACCTGCACAAAGAAACAAATGATGTTAGCATAAAACAATATATGATCATGTTCATATATCTCTTTCAACTTCTATTTCTACACTTTCTTGATTGTTTCAGTGTATGATTAGTAGCATACTACATTATCGTTGATGGTTCATGTAGGTATATTCATAGTCGGAGCCTCTGGCATCCCTCTCTTCCTTCCTACAGGTCAACGGAGCTCAAAGAAGACAAATGGTGCACCACTTCTATGTCGGCCATCGATCAACAGGCAATGATGATTATGTTTATACTTATGTGATTGTTCCTTTTATGCATCTTCCATAGTGTAGTGTGTTGTTTATGGTGCACTATGACAGTCACATCCACGGCTTGTGTGGATATTTTATTTCAATCTTATGGTTTTCATTTTGAAAAGAAAAATGCATCTCAATGCAAATTTGTACTGTCATTTGAATTCTCGCAATCAAATGAAATTCTGTAAATATGAATCACTTTATGAAATAAAAGAAAGCAATTGAAATTCTTTGTTATTGAACGCTCAATCCTGTACTTCATTTGATTGTAAAATGATAAACAATTCTTGAAACTCGGTTTCCTCATTTCAATGCATAATTGTCACTTATAAAATGATAAACAAGATGCAATCAGCACTTAGCAATGCAGAAATAATTGTATTTCCACCTTTAAATATAACAGTATTTAATCTAGCTCCACCAATTGAGCTGTAGCGAAAAATTGGTAACATTTTAGCGATTTTTGCTAAATGCTTGCCTACTAAGCATAGATCAGTTGCCTTAAAACACTCCATTGGGTGCGGAGTCTAATCTAATCCTTCATGAAACTCAAAAACTTGAACAGCAACACTCCAAATAGCAGCAAAACAAAACGAAACAGAACATAAAGAAAACTAATAGGCCCTGATGGCCAACAGAACATGCGCAACAGCGCTTAGGGAAAGCAAACTGCTGAAATTAAATGTGTAACACACTTATTTGCAATACTACTCTACTTATTTACAAGATAGACTTATCTCAGAGGCAATGCTTGAGATGGATCCCATTAACTGGGATAGAAAGCACCTCTCCAGCCAACTTAGAAAGTTGGAATACGTTATGTTCTTTGCATTTCGTGATCACATAAGGCTCGTCCCAAATTGAATCGAATTTGGAATGTCGTCCAGGTTTGCTTTTAAATTCATTCCATTTGAAAACTAGATCTCCAACAATGAACTCAAGTGGTCTTTCCCTCTTATCAAAAGAGTTCTTCATCTGAGCTTGATGTATCTCAAGCTTCCTTAGAGCTTATTTCCTAGTTTCCTCTAGCTCTACTAGCTGTGCAAATCTCACCTCAAGAGGTTGTTCATTCAACAATTCTAGTTCTTTAACATAACTTAAAGTCGGCAACTCAATGGAAACAGGTAACTTAGCTTCTTTACCATAGGTTAGACAAAAAAGGAGAACAACCAGTGGCTCTTTTAGGAGTTATTTTGTCAGCCCAAAGGGATAACTTAAGCTTTTCATACCATGTCCTTTGATTGTCATCAACAGTCTTCTTAATTATCTGAATCAGATTCTTATTTGTAGATTATGCCTGACCATTGCCCTGCGGATAATAATTAGAAGACATGTTCAAATAAATATTATTTCTAACTGACCAATCAGAAATCCTCAAACCAATAAAATCCAAACCATTGTCAGAAATGATTGAATCTGGGACACCAAATCCATTTATGAGATCTTGATAAAGATTAAGCACAGAAGTCTTGTTTGCTTCCTTTAAAGCAACTGCCTCGGTCCACTTTGTAAAATAATTTGTGGCAGTAAGTATCCACTTATGACCTACGCTTAAAGGCTGATTGATAGGACCAATAAAATCTAAGCCCCACTTAGCAAAGGGTTGTTCCACCTGAATCGAATGCAGGGGCAAAGCTATAAGCCTCTATTTTCTAGAAAATAAAGCACATTTCTCACATTTTCTAACCCAAGCAATAGCATCTTTGAACAAATCTGGCCAATAGTAACTAGCCCGCATAATTTTAAGGGTTGTTCTTGTGGAAAAGTGACCTCCTAAAGGTCTATCATGAAACTCTGCTAAAAGCTTGTCAACTTGATCAAGCTGAATACATCTCAATAAAATACCTTGGAAATATCTCCTATAAAGAATGCCATCAATAATTGCATAAGGAATGACTTGTAATCTGTAATACCTTCTTTTTGCTTTGTCTAAGCCTTCGGGGCACTTACCAGTTTGCAAATAATGCATCATTTGCTACAACCAGGTAGCAGGAAACGCTGGAACAACACCTGCAACGTCATTATTTAGCACTATGTCCATATCTCTGGCTCCTTTTAAGTTGCCTTCGTTTCCAGCAATCTGTTCATACAAACCTTTGCCTCTAACGAGCTTGGTTACCTTAATATCAATGTCAAATTCCATTACTTTGGTAATCCAACCAGTACGCTTATCATTTATGTCTTTGTTAAGTAAGAAATCTTTAACAGTTGAATGTGCTACCAGCAAATGGATCTTGTTGTTGGACAGCATATGCCTAAATTTTTTTAAACTTCTCACAACAGCAAAAACATGCTTCTCGACAAAAGAATACTTCACCTCATAATCATGTAATACCTGGCTGAAAAATGCTACAGGCTGCTCCAAGCCTTCATCGTTTTGCTGGCATAACATAGCTGAAATAGTATCTACTCCTCCAAAGGCATATAGAATGAAGTCTTTGTCAAAGTTTGGATTAATGAGAGTAGGAGTAGCTGTGAAGGCTTCATTTATCTGCTCAAAGCTCCTCTTACCTTCCTTGGTCTAACTGAAAGGCATATTATTTTTAAGCATAGAAGTGAGAGGTTGCAGCAAAGCTGCAATATTCGGTATGAACCTCTGCACAAAATTTATTCTTCCAAGAAAGCTTTGCAAGCCTTTCTTGTGAGCTGGTAAAGGCAATTTAAGAATTGTGGAGACTCTTTCAAGAACTATAGAAATACCTTGCTTTGAAATAATATGTCCAAGCAGTTTGCCTTTGTGCACTTAAAATATACACTTCTTCGGATTGAGAGACACTCCGAACTCTCTACATCTCTAAAAAATCTTCTCTAAATGATCAAGATGTTCATTAGCATTTATGGAAAAAAAATTAATATCATCTAAATATACCAGAACGAACTTGTTCATAAGGCCATATCCATCACTCACTAAAACGTTGCTCCAGCATTGGACAAGCCGAAAGGAATCTTTTTATAGGCCATCGTGCCCCACTTAGTTGTAAATGTTGTCTTGAATTGATCCTCTTGCTTGACCAGAATCTAGTTGTAACCTGAGTAACCATCTAGCAAAGAAAATATGTCATAACCAGAAACTACATGTAGAATTTGCTCTGTTGAAGGGAGTGGGTAGTGATCCTTCAATGATGCTTTATTTAAATCTTGGAAATCGACACATAATCTGATTTCCCCAATTTTCTTCCTAACTGGTACTAAATTTGACACCCAAGAGGTGTGTTTGATAGGAAAAATAATACCACTCTCAACTAATTTATTTAGTTCAACCTTCATAAGGTGTTCTAATTTGGGGCTAAGAGGTCTATGTTTCTGTCTTATTGGTTTTGCGCCAGGCTCTAATTCAATAGTATGTTGGGCTAGTTCTGGGTTAAAACCTCTCAAATCTTTGTACTCCCAAGAAAAAACATCACTAAGTTTCTGATATAACAGAATAAATGTTTGTTGTTCCTCCTTATTACATACATTTCCTAGCTTGAGAAGCTTGCCTTTGAAGATTTCAATGGCTGCATAATGTTCTTAACGGTTAGGCCACACTTATGTTTTTGCACTTGGTCATCTAAATTGAACACAGATTCCAAGGTCACCAATCCTTTTGGTAGTTTGTTGGTCTTCAACTGCACAATCTAGTCATCATATTGTTGCTGTCATTTTTGTTGGTTTCCATTTGCAAACTCAACTTCAGCAATTAAGAAATTTACAATTTGCTCATCGCTGTCAAAAACCTACCAACTCACATTATTGTCAGGCACAAAAGGTCTGACCACTATTTTTACATATTGACGTTCCTCTACTTTATGAATTTCATTGGGAATATCAAACTGGGCTCCTATGGCAGCGAGCCTATCAACATGCTTATTTTCATTTCTAGGAATCGAAACAATATTAAAAGCATCAAAATCTTCCATCAAATCCCATACACGATGCTTATATTTCTTAAGAAAATCATTCTTGGCAGCATTTAAATTTCTAATCTGATTTACAATTAGTTCTGAATCACCATAAACCTACAAGAATTTAATACCTCATTTGTGGGCCCATTCGAGGCCATGCACCAATGCTTCATACTCAGTTGTATTATTCAAACAACTGAAAGCAAATTTGTAGGCTAAAAAGTGTTTATCTCCCTCTAGTGATATCAACATAGCCCCACCTCTAGCACCAATACTGCTTCTTGAACCATCGAAGTAAAGCTTCCAAAGCTCATTTCTTGTTTCTGCAGACGGTTCCTCCTCCTTATAAATATTAGGGATATCACAATCAGGTTCTCGAATCATATACACTCCTAATCCTATCTCATATGTGTGTTGAAAAGGGTCAAGCTCATGATCTTCGGCTGCCCATTCATCTAGATTGATATTTTCTATATGGTTTTTTTAGTCTGAGGTCATGGTTTGCTCCTCCAGTGCAGAGGTGGCGTAGAGATTATCGTTCATAGGATTTGGTGAATATGGTTCGATATGGTCTTTGGTGAGAGGCTCAGACTTTATGGTCACTTTCGTACCATACCTTGTTCTAAAGAAGAGATGAGACTAATCTGAAGATAGAAACCCACCCAACTTGGCTGTAAAATCCCTCGAGAGACAAATGGCAAAGTGCAGTGGCAAGTCAATGACATGTATATCCTAATGAATAGCAAGACTCAGGGATGCGTGCAAAGTAAGAGCCAAATTTTTGATAATACCAGCAATTTTAACAATAGACCCATCTAGTTGCACTACGCCTTTCTGAGGATTAGGCTCATAAACAAGACCTAACTTATCGGCTAAACTATTAGGCATGACTGAACTACTGGCACCAGAATCAACCATACAATTATGAATGATTTTATCGCCAATAATCAGACTTAAGTAAAATTGAGGATCCTTACCTCTTTAGTTTTTTGCTCATTTTTATCCTCTAGATTGATAGCAAGCACGACCTTAGCAACCCTTTGACCAGTATCATCGAAAATAGACAATTCAACTAAATCATTCTACAGTAGACCTTTTTTCCCAGGGAGGTGCAAAGCATCTAATACCGACATACTGACAATGGTTTTCTTGAGATGCTCAACAATATTAAATGATGAAGAATTTACCTTCTGCTAGTTTTTTGTGACAGCAACATCATTTTGCCTCTGCAAAGGCTATGAATACGTCGTTGACTACTCCTTGCTAGATATCTCTTGGCCTCTTTGCAGAATCTACACTTTAGGTTGTGTTGCAGCGTCAACATTTGATGAAATGGGTTGCTTACTGTTTGTGGGTTGCTGCTGTGAATTTCTAGCTTGATGTCCCAAATCCTTAGCTCTCTTTTTTGACTTGGTATTAGCCAAAACAGGAGAATTTTGCTGATCTTGACCATTCATGCCACAGAATTCAGAGCTCTACCAGTTTGGAAAGGAAACTTCCACGTTATCTTGTTGTTTTTGATTCTGATCTACAACATTTTCTGAACCAGCATAGCTGTTTTGGACCATTAAAGCCTGATTTCTCATTCCATTGGTGCACGTTGATTGTTTATGGGGCTAATTGCATGGATAACACCAATCGTGGGGCACAAGTTCCTTTGACGAACTGGCTATGTTTGGATTGAATGGCTGGAATGGCCTAGGGTTAAAATTCCTTCTTTGGGCTTGGTAATCATTCTGAAAAGCAAGCCTATTTGATTGGTTCCATTGATAAGTGGCTTGATAAGGCTTATTTTCATGACCTAATTGCTTCTTTATGCTCAAAAGATCATTCCCGATGGTCTTGAGTATACTTTTAATCTCTTGAAATTCTTGGTTTTGGGTTGGAGCAGCAACTTCTTGGGTTGTGTTATGATAGCCTATTGCTAGAACAGGTGGGACAGCATCTAAGGGGGTCAGCAGTAGGGGTAGGTGGCTGTATTTCTGGAAACAAAGGCATAGGAGGTCTAGGAATTATGTCTCCAACTTGGATGAGATAGTTCTCATCTCTAATGGCTATGTCATAAGCGTTAGGGAGTGTAATCCCACCCATAGATTGAGTCATGACTTAAATCTTACTATTCAAAGCTTTTAAGTAAAATAGAAAAGCATGTGCTGGTAAAGGTTTTACCGTTGCAAGAATCCTGTCCCAGGTTCTCTGAAATCGGTAGTTGAAATCAGCCAAGTGCTCATGTGGCGCCCTCTGAATGGTGCTCAACTGCTCCAACAAAGACAGATTATTATATTTATCAACAAAATGTTGATATAAACCGTTACCTAACACATCCCATGTCATGATTGAGTTGTTTGTGATACCTCTGAACCATTGTAATGCCTTTCCTTTGAGCGACGCAGCCAACAGCCTTAATGCGACGTTCTCTTGTGTGATGTTGTGAATAGAGCATAAGGTGTTATGTCACAAATGTGCTCAACCGGTGTAGTGAGGTCCTCCCCGGTGAAGTATGGCAGACTTCTAAGGGCTGCAACTAGGATGTCATCATGTTGAACAATTTTTAATGGACTGCCTCCATTGAAAAGTGTGAGTAGGTGTTGCCTTGGTGCTGCCATTAGCGGTACCCATGATATTGGAACAGGTACTCCTGGTGATAAAACCAAGGAATTGAAAAAAGGAGGTATTGACTTCGATCTCGCAGGTGTCTCAAAGAGCCTCCTTGTTGTTCTTCCTCTTCTTCGTGGTGGAGACAACTCCAGATATTCAAAAGGCGCAGTACTTGACCTTGTCTGTATTTTTCTCATGCACAGGCTGCACTAGCATGCAAAATAAGGATCGGAGTCGCTAGGTATATTATAATGAGCCTCCAAAAGGCTGAACAAATCTGCTGCATACACCAAACAGCAAATTAAAAACTCTAAAATTTCTCTGAAATGGCTTTCAGAGTCCCACCGGGCGTGCCAAAAATTGTTATCAATCAAATATGCACCCTTGTAAGATTTGCAAAAATCAGACTATCTGTTGAAACATGGAAACTCTTTTCAAATGTGGGTGATCTGTGCAAAAAGAGAATCTCCAAAGTGAGTTGGTTCTCCAAATGATGAATATTATTCTAAGTAATTTCTAGGAAAAGCAATGGAAGGATGACTGAAATTAAAACCTATGACTAACAGATGATTTTCAAGACTTGATAATGATTTAGTGATTATTTTGATTTCTTCCTCAAAAAAAACTTTCAGAAAAACAAAATATCTCACAACCTCTCATGAACAATTAACACATAAATATTTTGCATGAAGACCTGATTTTAAATACAACATGCAACCTGTATTTTGAACTTTTTGCATCAAGAATTACAGTCTTAGGACATGACAAGGACTCTGTGAACAGAAATCACAATATAACATCAAACTGAAACTACAAGTAGACACAGAATCGAGAAGTAGGAATGTTATTTTTATTCAACTGAAGGAGTATGCAAAAATCTGTCTGAACTGAGTACAAAAAATGAGTTTACAAGCTCCAAAATGTTAAGAGCAAGAAACTGCCAATTGAACTGAGAAGAAGGAAGAAAAACTAATTTTCTTCAAAATATAACCCTCTAGAAACCATAATCTGAGCTCACAAAGAAAGCTCAAGGAAAAATCCTCAAACTGTCTCAAAACTCTACATAAAAGCAGTAAAAACACACTGTTTCCATGTTCATACCAAAAAGCTCCTAAAAACAGACTAAATCTGCTTTTAAAGAAAATAAAACACCCTATCTCTCCAAGAGGAATCTCAAATCCGACCCAAGGTAGAAAATAAAACCAATCTGCTAAAAATAGCAAAGAGATAAAAATAGTTTGCTTTATCTTTGCTTTACATCATATGCAGATTTCACAATCTTCACAATCTGACCTATTTTTGCAATTAAAGATTTTTAAATCTTTTGCAAAACAATTACAACCTTATATCTCCATTATAATCTTGATTTTCTAAAAAATCACAAAATATACAAGGCATATTATTCTCTCAATACTTTAATTGATTTCTTAAAAATCAATTGAAAAATAACAACCCTAAGTCATAAGCAAAATCATCTTGTAAATTTTATTGATTTCTCACAAAATCAATAAAACCTAAGATATTTAAATCTCCAATTTTCACTAAGGCATGAGTATGAATGTTAATATAAAAATCACAAGCCCTAAGGACTTAAATAAAGTCGACCTAGGAATATGAGAATTCGGCCCCTCGAGGTATTAAGCTTCATATTTTAATTCAAAATGCAAAGGATCCCTAAGTTCGAATTCGGGAAAGAGACCAAAACAAGTCAAACCCTAAAAATCATTTCATTTTGCAATCATCATTTCTAAATACTTTGGGCTTTGCCTAAAAGGATGGCACCGCCATGAGTGAGCTCAGTCTGTAGCTCGTGTGCTTGAGAATCTTCACTTTTGTCTTCAAATAGTCGAATCCCTCACTGTGATAAAGGTAAGTTGTCTTCATTGTATCCTCATGGATTTATTTCCTAAGCCATTTTTGGTCTTGTGGCCGTGGATGTAACACAGCTTCTGATGCATTGCTACTTCCTATGTCTATTTTTCATTTATGTGTTTCTTGAGGGAATTCGAGCTTTCAGCTTGGCGCTCCTTGTGAATGCTCTAGCCGCCATGATGAGAGCTTGAAAACACGGCTATCGAACTTCCTGTAGATGGATTCCCCTACAAAATGTATGGTAAACTGTTCTTTAATCCATTTCATGGCCTCTATTACATCATTTTTGAAAATCTTTGGCTTAAAACTCATGACCTTTGATTGTAATATAATGGCTTTTGACATATTTTGGTCTCTCTGTTTTATTTCTTGTTTTCCCTCAACTGTGAGGCGCCATTAAGTGAGCTCAGACTTTAAGTTTGGAGTCTTTTGTAAAGTTTGTGGCCACGTCCAGTGTGTTCTCCTACGGGCATGAAATGGTAAGCCTTTTGTCCTCTTTTGTTTTCCCTATTGCTTTCTCTCAAAGAAAAATAACAAGATTTTGCTCTTGTGTGTTTTCATGACAATTTGTGAGCCAAAGGCTCCCTCCAGGCTGCGCTGTGTATATACTTATTATGAGCTTCGAAAGGCACTTAGAGCTCGACCCATGAATATTTATTCATGTTGTATTTCCTTTTGTTGTTTTTATAAAAACCCTCACATCGGTTTGTCAGAAAAATGGAAAATCTTGTCTTAAATTCGAAACCCTAATGTGGGTATTCAAAATTTGAATAGGAATTTGTACATTTAATTATTTATGCAAAAATTGGGCTCGACCCATCATGGCTTCTTCTGGTATTTGAGTTCTTCAATTTTCATCATATGGGTATTTATTGTTTGTGAAGAAAACACATATATGGATGCATTTTTGTTGTATTCCAACCCGTCCATAGAAACGTTGTGTAAATTTTGTTTTTTGCAAAAACCCCACCTGGGTGTATAATATTATGAGAACACATATTTACTTCACCTTATTCTTGATAACCCTCATTTGGGTATATGGTTTTTGGAAGAATATATCTTGCTGCTCCATAAAAATACCCATGTGGGTAAACTGTATTCAATGAAAATTTGTATAGTCTAACTAAAGCCTTCATGTAAATATTTTGGCTGAGAATACGCATTTTGATTACATTCTACATTTAAGTAGAAACCTCTTCCATATATCTATACTTGCTTGCATTGTTTAAGTGTCATTTCCATGTTGTTTTGAACCATCCATACACACAGAAATCTCTTTGATTGAATATGTAGACTACTTGTCTGCTTTATTTTCCTATGCAATCATAGTTATGCCCTTCACGGATGCACTCCATACCCTCATTCATTCCATTTCTTTTGTAACTTCTTCCCATTCTGGAAATAACTTTTAACTTGTTGTACCACTATTTGAAACATACGATAAATGAGGAAACAAAAATTTAAAACAGTGTATTCTTAGACTACTTCCCTCCATTGTCAGCCAAAAAGATTGTGTCTAACATAGTTGATCATCGTACTCTGCTCTTACAAGCAAGTTGATTGCTTCACCACTTAATAAATGACTGAACTGTTTATGCATTAATTAGATGCTATCACTGTTTCTTATCTGGCACTCTTCATGCATTTTTATGCTCCATTTAATAAAATTGTTATGTGCACTTGCTCTCTTCTGAAATGAAAGTTTGAAACAATTCTCTTCGTTGAGGCATTATGTATGCCTGTTCACTATCCTTGATTATGAGAAAGAACACTGTTGAACCTTGCATAATATCATGCATATGATGAACAAATAATACTGCGGAAAAAGAACATAAACCATACAACAATGTTTGAGATGAATGTACTCAGTTAAATCAATTGAGCGGATTAAACCCACTGTTCACCCGTAGCTTTTAGAAATCATTTTCATGATTATCATGAATGCACAGTTGGTTTAATGGCTTGATGGATAAACTCTACTTCACTCTTTCAATTGCATTTCCTTTCTTGATGAATATGATGATTGCAATTTCTATCTCAGGCCACTTGTAATGGATAAGGGGCAGCATGTCGAGCTCTACCTCTGTGGGAGCCCCTTTTTCTCCACATGCTTGGTCTTTAAATAATAATCAGCTTCATGATTTTCCCTATACCTGCACAGAGAAACAAACAATGTTAGCATAAAACAATGTATGATCAAGTTGATATATCTCTTTCAGCTTCTATTTTTGGACTTTCTTGATTGTTTCAGTGTATGATTAGTATCATACTACATTATCGTTGATGGTTCATGTAGGTATATTCATAGTCAGAGTCTCTGACATCCCTCTCTTCCTTCCTACAGGTCAACGGAGCTCGAAGAAGACAAATGGTGCACCACTTCTGCGTCGGCCATCTATCAACAAGCAATGATGATTATGTTTATACTTATGTGATTGTTCCTTTTATGCATCTTCCATAGTGTAGTGTGTTGTTTATGGTGCACTGTGACAGTCACATCCACGGCTTGTGTGGATATTTTATTTCAATCTTATGGTTTTCATTTTGAAAAGAAAAATGCATCTCAATGCAAATGTGTACTATCATTTGAATTCTCGCAATCAAATGAAATTCTGTAAATATGAATCACTTTATGAAATAAAAGAAAGCAATTGAAATTTTTTTTTATTGAATGCTCAATCCTATACTTCATTTGATTGTAAAATGATAAACAATTCTTGAAACTCGGTTTCCTCATTTCAATGCATAACTGTCACTTATAAAATGATAAACAAGATGCAATCAGCACTTAGCATATGCAGAAATGACTGTATTTCCACCTTTAAATATAACAGTATTTAATCCAGCTCCACCAATTGAGCTGTAGCGAAAAATTGGTAACAGTATTCACCATATTTTAAAAAGGGCAATTTGATATAATTTTCTTTCCCTTATCTTTCCTTCCTAGTCTTAAAGAATTAGGGAAGTAATATTCTAGATATCTTGGTACTGATTCTAAGGGATCTAGTCCTATATTTAAAGGACTTTTTTCTATTTCTACAAAAAATGTGCTTTAATTTTTCTAGATGAAGCACTGAAAGAGGATCTAGCACTATGGAATTATTCTTCAAAAGGATTTGAAGAATAACTTTTGGTAGAAATAGATCTTGGTATAATACTTATATGGTTCTAACTAACATTATTGACTAGTTTGGTAGCTTCTAATAATCTAGGTGTGACATTCTGCATCCAATCAAGTCTCTATCTTGAAGGAATATCAATATTATTGATATATCCCTTGTGTAGTTTCTCTTCACCATGCATTGCTATAGTGTATAGTAAATTCTCAAGAATAGCAAGATTATTTGTATTCATTATAGAACACAAGACTTGTATGTTTACAAAAGAATATATGAATCTATAACGAATATATTTAGAACATATAAGGAAGTAAATATACCTCAACAATTTAAGGATACATATTTTACTTTTGAGCATTTTTATCTCTAGTTGCTACTATAAGATTAGGAAAATAAGTAAAGCAGACAAATTTTTTTGTCAATTTGGAAGGATGGATATCTAGAAGGCATGATTATAATCAACTTTTCTTTTGTCACGAAGAGATAAATAACACATAGGTCATTTTTTTTCATGAATATGTGACCCTATAGTGACCTGGATGGCTCCAAAATACACAAAATTCACATCCTTGTGTTTTCTAATATAATCTATTTCTTTGGGAGGTAAGAGATAGAATTTTGGTCTGGAAAGTTTTCTTAGGTCATATTCTAATGGTAATTCACTTGTGCCTTCATTCATGGAATGAAAAAATGATTGAAAGTAGATTTTGAAATAAAATTCTTCAACAATCTTGGACCTAAAGTATTTTTCTTATAAACTATCTTTTATTTTAATTAAGGAGGCTCATAGTTACTTACTTGGCCTTCAATGACTTCTTCTGAAGTATGAATATCATACATTTCTTGTATATCTAATTCTTCTTCTATTGGTTGCACAAGACGTATCTCAAACTATCTCTTCATACTAGCTTCATTGATTCTTTCAACACCATCTTGAATAGAAAAGTCATGGAATTATGTCATTTCTTTGAAGAGTGAGAAGTCTAGACAATTTAGAGTAAGCTTACATGGGTTTTACGAGACAGAAACAACTTAATCCTTTAAGGGGAGAAAATTTACAATATCACAACAATTGAAATATAGATGAAGAATAAACTCTCAGTCTCAACACTCAAGTGAAACCCTACAAAGATGATATTTGTACTCTAAATAACTTCTCAATACACTTTACTCAAAATGGAGGCTCCTCTCATTAATATGGTCCTTTGAGCTCCTTGATATAAAGTTTGAAAATGGAAATCAAACTATCTTGTCATTATAAAACCTAGATTATTTTGTGATGAAGTTGGATTCTACATAATGTCTGCTCAAATAATCTGCAACAATATTTTCCTACCCTAGAATGTGGTGGACTTTATAATTAAATAGATTTAAATATTTCTACCATCTCAAATACTTCCCTATGTTGTCATTTCATCCACGATCCTTTTTTAAAAGTGATGAATCTAGTACATTATTTTTACTGGCAATTTATTTAGATGCATTAATTTTAAAGAAAAATTCTTTAAGTTCTTGATCACACTATAGATTTCTTTGTCAGAAGAAATCCATTTTCTCACTTCCTATGGGAACACACCACTGGCATATTCTAATATATATTCTTTACCATCTCTGATATAGGATAATTTCCCTCCCGATGCATAATATGAAGCATCAATATATAGCACAAACTGATCGGTTGTGGGAAAATGCAAAATAGGAAGATGTGTACCTTTTATTGAATGGTCTTGACCACATCATCATGAACTTTGCTCCATTGAGTTTTTCGCTTGTTGAGTATCTGTTGTAAAAGTTCTCAATAAAATCCTACACCTAGATGAAAATTATATTTACATAACTTAAAATGCCTAAGAATCCTTGCAGCTCCTTAGTATTTAGTGGAGGCTAAAATTCAAGGATCTTATCTTTAATATGAGGTTGAATCTAAAGTTTACAATTGTTAACAACCATCCCTACAAATTTACAATAGTCTTGACACCATTGAATTTTTGATAGGGACAAAACAATCCCAAAATTTAAAGCTAATCTATAAAATGTTTCTAAATGAGCTTTATACTCATTAAATTCTTTGATAAATATTGAAATATCATCAATGTAAACACATAGTAAGTCTTCGCAACCACAAAATATTTTATCCATTCTTTCCTAGAAGTAAGGGGGTTCATTCATCAAATACTCTCAACCACTTAGCCAAAATAGCCAAGCTTAGACAACTACCCATGTTCTTGCTTTTATAGACATAAGCTTGCACAAAACCACCAAGTGGTATTACATAAACTATATGACTAATACCATGAGCTTGCAAAACCATTTTCCCCCTAATTTACTTTTTGGTACCTAGTTTTCTCAATATTAATTATTTTTTCCAATGTACAAACTCGCATTAAATATTTATCCTAATATTGCATGCAACACATAAAGTGGCCCCAACAATTTCAAGCCAATGTGATGAACACATCCCTAGATCCCTTAGGTGCAGAAAAACTAATATTAAATTACATTATATCATTATGCAAGGTGGATAGCACACATTTTCCTAACAAAATTTGTGATGGGCTTGATAATTGGTTAGTTTTCCTTTTACTGTTTCATACATTTCATCATCTCTTCCTACTAAGTTTCAAGACATTATGAAAACCTTTTATACATTTTATATACTTTTAGGCAATATTAAGCATGTGGATATGGAAACATGTTATGTTGATATGTGTTGTATGAATTCATGAATTTCTGTGAAATTTAGTAGAATTTTATGTTTAAATTATGATTTTTAATAATAAGGATGCCTTAGGAATGAGACTAAAATTTTCAACAAGAAAAATTGTCAACCCACAACAATGGGTTTCTCAGCCCGCAACATAAGGATTACAGATTGTTGTAGAGAAGAAGTCAATCGACTGGGGTGTGACACTTTCAGAAGAAAATGGAGGTGATCATTTATTGATTAGTCCGTGAGTCACCTAATATTGATCTTACCTATCAATAAGACAACAAGGAGGAGTCTAATTGCAACGGGATTGAATTATGACAGAACTGTTTTATGAACATGTTTTTTTATGAGCAATTAATTTGATGGACATAGAGTTCATATTTGGTTTTTCTACTCCTATTTCATATAGTTATTCTATTTTAAAACTCGGTCCTCTTCCTATCTTTTAGGAAGATTTTGCATTTGTTTTATGTATTTTTTTAGTCCATGAATAATAAAACTCCTCACAAACCCTATATATTAGGATCTTTTGTCAAGGAGATCTAGTTATCTAGTTATTATTACTAAATAGTTGAAACAATTTTATGAATAGAACATGTGTTATTTGAACAAAGATCTTCAATAGATTCCTATTATATTTTGTGTAATAGTTTAATGTTAGGATGCAATAAAGATAATTAATTTGATATCATGATTTTTTGAGTGAGTTTTTCATAAAATCTTGTGGAAGAAGCAACTCAAGCAAGGTCCACTTGAGGTACTGCTAAACCACTTGAGTTTCAGTTGTTAAAATAGATAATACATTATGAATTCAATTGGTAGCTTTCAGTTATATGATTTTAAATATTGTAATTCATTAGTTTTATTATGTAGCTTAATGTTTTGTTTCATACTCCAAAGAAATTATCTAGGTTAGGAAACTACAGTTTAATAGTTAATAGTTATAGCCTTCAACATTAGGTACCTGTAGCAGAATATTTAATTCCCCTATTTTATGAATTAGCATTTTATTTTGATTTCCATATTTTACTATATTTGCACATATTTTAGTCATCTATACTCCATTGATGTTGGATATTTAGAATCTATGAATACACATACTTTATCAGCACTATCTAAAGTTTTACGACTCCTTGGTTGATAATTTAATGCAGCCCTCTTGTGAATGATGAGTTGTTTAGTTAGGGATCCTTAGGTCCTCTAAGTTGTGTGTACATCCAATGGCACCAAGTTAATTAGACATTAGAATGGCTCCAAATTTTTTGCATCATTGTCATGGATGGTGCTAAGTTTAGGATTATTCTATGTGTTTTCAATTCCTTTCAAGCTTTCATAATCTAGAAATTGTGTTTCAAGCATTAGGGAAAATAGGTATTTTAACCATCAACAACAACATGATTTACTAACAATGTACAAGAACCAATGATCTAAAGAGTTGGAACCATTGCATACGGAGGCAATGAGATGCTCTGGGGATATTTCTCCCCTCAACACACAAAGCATTTGAAGATACTGGTGGACAAAGTGAAGAGATTGAGGGAATACATGAGGAAAAATTATCCATTACACTAGTAGCTACACCAAATACAAAGGAGGCTTCTAGAATACACTTTGATATCATGGTTGAAGAAGTCGTGGATAACCTAAGAGAGCATGTCCTGTTTGAATTTCATATAACCAACCAGGAAAGGGTTGTTTCACTTTAAATATGCCTCCTTTAGCACTACATGTCTTTTATGGATTGGTTACAGAGGATCCAAACACCTTTCTCTTTGATTTTGATGTACTATGTTGGGGCTATCACTACACTACAAATGCTCACTATCTTAAATTATTCCCATCCATACTAAAGGATGTTTATTTACATTGGTTTTGGTTGGGAAGGAATGATGTTCCCAACTAGGAGACTATAAAGAAAAAGTTCTTAGAATAATATCAATATTAATGCAAAGGTACAGATGGAAAGAGGGATGGCATCTTTAGGATGTCATAGAAAGAGGATGAGTCATTGGAAGATTATGTTGAGAGGTTTCGATTCTTTCTCAAGAAATCTCATCAAAATATACTCTCCCCTGAATCCTTACAACTATTATTTTTAAGGTGAGTTCACAAAGACTATATGGATACCCTCAATCTCATTGGAGTGGGAGACGTCTCACAATTACCCTTTGATGATATTTTTAAAGCACGTACAAAAATTACTCTAGTTCATTCATCAAGAATACCAAGGGTGACAAAACCCCTTCTCTCAAAAAATCATCCACTAGAGTTTCAAGGGTAGAGCTTAGCAATCTTCTATCTAACATGAAGGAGGACAACATTAGCCACTTGGCTACCCAACTAGATGTTGAACAAGACAACTGAGAGGGGGGTGAATTAGTTGTAGCAAATTTTAACCTTTAAGAACTTTCACCAAAGATTAGATCAATTATCATTCACAAATCCTTTACTCTACTAATGTGATTAACCATTAAGTGAAAAAGTAGAAACTGAAAAGCATCACACACACAGTAACACTAGATTTATGTGGAAAACACAATAAAGGAAAAACCATGGTGAGGATTAGCTCACAATATATAGAATATCAAAAATTGAATACAAAGGCTCACTACCGGAGAAGGCTCACTGCCAAAACAAGGGTTAACCACCTGGAGGGCTCACTACCACAGAATTAAAAAGAAGATAGAAGAGATTTGTTACAGAGAGAAAACAATCTCAATGAAAAAAAGATTTCCACCACAATTCACTCACACACTTGTAGACATGCTTGAATAATAGAGTATGTACTTTTAGCTCACTGCTTTCGGAACCTCTCAATTAGATTTCACATTGAACTACTCAAACTCACATCGCATACATATAGTTTTGCATCTATATTGCATCTATCTTGCTTGCATTCATCCACTTTCTACATCTCAACCTCTATTTATACCATCGTCAACTTTGAAACTCATTCAAATTTAGCCACACACCATTTGCATTTACAAATTCAAATTAGGTCGATGCCAGAACATTCTATGGTGGAATTAGAATGAGGGCGGCCCAAACACACACTCTTAATGAGGACCTAAATAAGTCCCAGCACACCTCAACACACTTCCATTAACTTCGTAAGTAGTGTTAAACAGAAGGTCATCCAAACTAGTGTAAAACACATAAATCAATTAAGCACAAGTAGCCTTAGCATGATCTAATCTCTCTAGATAACAAAATTAATATGAACACAGCCCCAACAACTTATCCTAGAACCGCAAGTCATAAGACTGAAACTAGAAGAAATCTAAAGCAACAACATTTCTCCCGAACCTCAGCCAAATACATAGAAAAACATGATTCACAACTGGTGAACATAACTCACACTATACATCAATCCAGAAACCCAAAATATGGTTATAGCAACTTCCAACAATCATGATCAATACCTCAGATCCTCACTAGCATAGTAGAAAACCCCAGAGAAAAACTTGGAGAAAACACTGAATACCTGCAACCTTTCTTTATTACAATTTTCTCAATATCCTCGACATATTCATCCAATAACCATCATTCATGATATCAATGGAAACAACAACTGGTTGTAAACCAATTAACTAGTTGACATCAATGGAAACACCTTCATACTTGCAACAATATCCCCCTTTGTCATTCATGGCAACACATGATGAGAAAAACCATCAAAGACAACACAACAACTTTGAACACATTTTCAATGATTTTACTTTCTCCCCCTTAGTAGATAAACTTTTTCACATGATAATTTCTCCCCCTTTGACATCAATGACAAAGGAAAAATATGTTTTTATATTGATTTCCCCTTTGACATTAAGAACAAAATACTCTTTCAATGACAACACATGACACTACCTACTCCCCCTGAGAGGTAGCCACCAAACATCAATCTAGAAGAAATATAGATCCATAGACCCACTGAACTAATGCATCTCCATATGCATCTAGTTCAAGAAAGGAGTGGAAATAACCTCGAACTTCTTGCAGAGATACTCAAAAGTATCTTTAGGAAGAGCCTTCATAAATATGTCAACAACCCGATCCTTCATAGGTACGTACATACTCAATCTTTACTCCATTTTCCACAACCTTTTCTCTCAAAAAATGATACCTTATTGATATATGATTTTTCCTTGAGTGCATCACTAGATTCTTTGAAATGTTAATTACACTTGTATTATTGTAGAAGATAGAAATGGGATCATCATACATTACTTTGATATCTTTCAATGTCTGTCTCATCCACAAAACTTGTGTATAGCAAGATGTCACAGCAATCCTCTACAATGGATAAGGAAATTGAATCTTGCTTTTTACTCAACCATGACACCAATCTGCAATCAAGAAAAAATGCACCACCACTTGTACTTTTTTGTCATCAACACAACTTTCCCAATCTACATCTGTATAAGCACTTATTGTAAAATCAATATCCCTAGGATACCATAAGCCATAATCCAGAGTGCCATTCAAATATCAAAATATCCTCTTAACAGCAACAGCATGTGTTTCTCTAGGATCTTCTTGAAATGTAGCCACAAGACAAACTACATGCATAATATCTGGTCTAGTAGCAGTTAAATACAGCAATCCTCCAATCATAGATCTATATTTTCTCTAATTAGCCTTAGGTGAATCATCATCTTTACTCAATTTGCAGCCAATCACCATAGGATTGCATCCCAGTTTGGAACCATCCATCCCAAACTTCTTCAACATTTCTATTACATACTTTGACTTGGAAATAAAAATCTCTTTCTATGTTTGATTAATTTGTAGCCCAAGAAAGAAATTCATCTCACCAAACATAGACATAATTTCAAATTATTTTTGCATCTCTTTAGTAAACATCTTGCACATTGTTTCATTTCCTCCAAAGATAATGTCATCAACATATACAACCACTATCAAGATCTTGTCATTTTCAATTTTAAAATATAGATTACTATCTATTGTACCTTTTTTGAAAGCTTGTTGAATCAAATATCTATCTAACCTTGCATACCAAGCTCTAGGAGCTTGCTTTAATCCATATAAAGCCTTCTTCAATCTACAAACCATATCTATTTGATCTAACAATTGAAATCCTTTTGGTTTTTCCATGTAGACTTCTTCTTCCAATTCACCATTCAAAATGTAGACTTAACGTTCATCTGATAAACTTTAAAATCTTTATGATGAGAAAATGCTAAAAACATTTTGAGAGCTTCCATCCTTTCCACTTGGGCAAAGGTCTCCTAAAAATCTATACCTTCTACTTGTGAGTAACCTTTACATACAAGTCTTGCTTTATTTCTAACCACTTCTCCATTCTCATTCAACTTGTTTTTGAATACTCATTTTGATCCAATTATGTTTCTATCTACCGGTCTAGGGACCAATTCCCAAGTTTGATTCTTCTCAATTTACATAAGTTCTTCTTCCATAGTTTTCAAAAAATGTTCATCATTGCATGTTTCACTCACAGTCTTCGCTTCAACTTCATAAAGTAAGCATAGATTTATTTCATCAGCAGCAGCAGATTTGCTTCTTTTCAACACTCCTTTCCTCTTGTCTCCAGTGATTTGAATTTCTAAATGATTTATTTGCACATATTTAGGTGTATTTGGGGACACCACCAAAGCTTCTTCTTCTTCATTTTGCTTCTCTTGTTCTTCCACAACTTCTTTCATTCTTATGCAATCAGGTTCATAAAATACATATCCATCAACTTCAATTGAATTCTTCAATGCTTCATCAACCTTCACATTTTTGCTCTCTACAATCTTTCTCAGTCTCTTATTGAAACATCTATAAGCTTCGCTTCTAGTAGAGTATCCAAGGAAGATACCTTCATCACATAGAGCATCAAACTTCCCTAGATTTTCCTCATCCCGTCTGATATAACATTTGCTTCCAAATACCTTGAATTATTTAATAGTAGGAATTCTTCCACACTATAGCTCATAGGGGGTCTTAGTACTGTTATCTTTTGCTTGGTATCAATTGAACACACAAACAACAGTGTGAATAGCTTCTCTCTAGTAAATTTTTGGTAGACCTGCCTCTATAATCATTGATCTAGTAGCTTCTTGAATTGTTATGTTCTTTCTTTCAACAACTCCATTCTACTGAGGAGTTCTAGGAGCACATAACTATATTTTTATTCTATGAACTTCATAAAAAATATTGAACTCATTCGAGGTGAATTTTCCACCTCTGTCAGACCTCAAGCATTTTATTCTCAAATTTGCTTCATTCTCAACCATAGCCTTAAATTCCTTGAATCTATCTAATGCATTAGATTCCTCTCTAAGAAAAGTAACGCATGTGTATCTAGATTAATCATCAATCAGAAGAATAAAGTACCTGTCACCTTGTAGACTTCTCACTCTTGAAGGACCACAGAGATCTGTATGAATCAAATGCAGTAGTCTAATAGTAGATTTTTCCTTTGACCTAAAGCAGTTTGTAGCTTGCTTTCCAAACTGACAATTCTTGCAAATAGCATTAACATGCTTTGTAATGCTCGATAAATCTCTCACAACTTGTATTGCACTAATTCTCACCAAGTTATCAAAATTCATATGACACATTCTCTGGTGTCATAACCAACTGTCATTAATCTGAGTCATAAAGTAGTGTTCTTCAACACCTTGAGTTGATAAATATTACCTTTAGACTTCTTACCAATAGTAATCACTGATGAGACAAAAAAATATTTCATCTACTAGCCAAATAAAAGCATGTATTTTGTTTAATTATGAAGTTTATCAAGATTGAGCATGATGAGGCAAGTAAGAGATTTTTAGTTGGAGCAATAAATATTTCATCATATCTTGAAAATTATAAACTAGGTTCTTGATATTTTTGGATAAAAATTTGGAGACAAGAAGGTTAAAAAACCCATTTAATTTCATAAAAACCTAGTTCGTGGTTTGAGATAAAACTTCACAATTTCGATGCTCTGAAACTTTGCTTTCATGCTTCACTAGTTCGATGCTCCGAAACTTTGTTGCTCCATAATTTTTGGAGCTAAGAAGGATCTAGGTGAAGGATCATTTATGAAGAGGTTGATCAATTTTGGCTTCTATGAGCAATTAAGAGACAACAGTTGAGAGCATCTAGGGGGCAGTTTCAAACATTAAGGTGGGTTGTTAGGTTGTGCAAACAAATGGAGCATATCTAGGAGACAGTTTTGGGTTGTTTGAACCTTTTTGCAAGCATCTAGGAGCTATTTTATGAGCTTTAATGATACACAAGGGAAAGGAATTACTTTTTCAGTGGTCAAATGTCTTTTTGGAGCTTGTTTAGGGGCTCCAAAATAGGCATATTTGTTTTGGATGACCAAAAAATATTAACTCAGCAAGATGAAGGAAAGACTTATCTTTTTCCCTTAACACATGTTCCTATCTTCTAGCAAGCTATTGCACAGCAATTAAGGCTCATATTTCAGATTAGTTGAAGATAAGAATTCTATAAATTCATTGTAATCAAGAAATCAAATGTTGGAAGAATTTTATTGTTGGGTGAAAATTATGTAATCAGCTTTTCGATAGATTACACAACTTGGAATTCAGCCACAACTATGTGAGATGTAAATCTCTCCTCTCGGAAAGGGGAGGCCCTTCTTACTGCTAATAGAAGCGATAGTAAAACAAACAAGTAATTACAAAATGTACACAAAACTTACGAAGTGGGGGATGTGTTACATTCATCCTTCTCTCTTTTTTCAGAGAAGATGTTTACAATGCTTCACTGTTGGAAGTTCACAATTCTTAACAACTTGAAACGAACAACTAGCAGAATACCAATACTCTATCTTGTCAAAGTGAAGCCGTAGAGATACCAGAAGTGATTAACAATAAACAAATAAAGTAAAAGGGAAGCTCACTTAAGGCAATAAAGTCGCTCAGGATTTTTCAATGTTGGATCCGCGGAAGAGTGTAATCGCTTGTCACGCTAGAAGCACAAAGTCTTCTTTAGACGCTAAAGAATTCCTTTGAACAACATGAATGATTACAAGCACAAAGTCTTGTAGATCATCCAACAATAGTATTCCAAGAGCATGAATAATTACAAGCACAAAGTCTTGTAGATTACCAACTGAAAGATAAACAAAAATACAAATGCACCAAAATACGAAGATGTAACACAAAGCTTACATAAATCACTTTAGAGTCCTTCGTGATTTCATCACCCACTACCACCAATGAGGTCAATTCATAAAAGTATCGAATCCAACGCAAAGTTTGGTTTGCAATCCTCTTCTTTATTGATCAAATTCCATTCACAAAGCATGAACGCAAAGTTTCACAAATTTCCTTCAAAAAGGGCAGCACTTCGTTGCAAAATACTAAAGGATAAATTTACAATGAAAATCCCTCACATTATATAGAAAGAGGGATGAGAAAAATTAGGAAATTGATTGAGGAAATTAAGGAAAGTTAGGTGAGCGATTTTAGGAGATATCACCTAACTTTGACCAAAGTCAAAGTGTAATTTGTTTTCAAAATATTACATCTTCGAGCTTGGTGTAATTACAATTTACAAAAAGACATTCGAAAATGTCAAGGAATATTTACAAGATGCATAAAGGGATGCACCAAAAATGTCTAACACTGGAGAATAGGGGGTTGCTTCATGTTTCTTTGCTTTGGGCGCGGAAGTCTTCATATTTCCTCCTAGTCTCAGCACGAACTTCTCATCTGGACCAACGGTGTAATCCACAATGGTGTGAATTCTCGTGATCGATCTCGTGGCAGATGAGTGAACCTTCTTGCACCTGTCAAGGTGTGTTTTTAGGTTATCCAATGTGAGCCTTGTATCACAAATGACGTTCAGTGAGGCTTCTGAAAAGTCTGAACTGTCAATCAATTTCATGATGGCTTCTTTGAAGATCTGAGATATTTCTGTGGCCAGTAGGAAGATACGATTCTCCTCAAGAAGTTGACCAGGAAACTCTTTGATACCTTTTTCAAGAATGGCACGATGTCCTTTGACATCTTCCTGTACTTGATGGAGGTCTTCCGTAAGAGATTGAATTACTTGAATTCGATGTTTCAAAGATTCTCTTACCTCAACGAACTTTTCTTTGTCAGGAATTACCCCAACCTCCACCAACTTACTGAGCTTTACCTGTTTCATCTCCGACCATGACAACAAGCATTTTTCCATGTCTCTGCGCTCTTGGGAAAGTACACTTTTTTCTTTATCAAGC